>WBNO01016053.1:30585-46117 GCA_013400575.1 Peucedramus taeniatus | reverse complement strand
ACATGGAATAGATGTGACATACTTCATATTTGCATGTGGCAATTTAAAAGTGTACTTTTAAGAGAATTATGATTTTTTTTTTCATTATTCAACTCAGTTTGTTTCTAGATTTAGAGTATGCATTTACTACTATTTATGTAAATGTTTCGTGTCATTTAGATCACAAACACTGAAAAAAATGTGTCGTTTACATAAAGGTTTAACACAAATGAATATTCCATAATCCAGAGATTTCTACATTCTTCCAGCACTATCCTCTGAAAAATATCAAGAGGTGACTTTTTCAGGTAAAGGGCATTGCCCACAATTTTGAGCATTACTCAGAACTCTGCATATAAGTACTTTCTAGATTATATGAATATTGAAAAATAATAATCTTTATGAAGGTCTTAAAGCCATGACAATATTTATTCCCCTACTTACTGTGACAAGAAAGCAATCATTAAATAAAGACTCAGATCTGGCTTAAAATTTATGCACATTTGAGGCAATTTAGTCTGTTACTGCAAGTGCATTTTATAGATCTTGTTGCTTAGAGACATGACAAGGCTGGACTATCTACAGAATAGAAACTCTCTACAAACACATATTTCAGGGTCCTGAGCCAATCTTCCAAACACTGTCTGTTTTTCCCCCTCCTGTCTCTCCTCCCTTCCCAGCATACACATAAAGATCTGAGCTGAGAAACCCTTTGCCAGGATTCACACTTAATATTTGCTTCCTGTCTTTAATAGATTAAAGTATTCCAGACCCCTGATGCTACTCCCCTCCCTTTTTTTTTTTTTTCTTTTTTACTGCTTTCCTTCTCCATGAAGGCTGCTAAAATAATGCCTGAAAATCTTTTTCCCAATAGTAGAGGGGAATGGACTTTGATCAATGCAGTCACAGCTTTTCAAGACAGGCTGTGCCAGTGCACTTCACCGCGGCAGGCGGTGGTGTGGGTGTCAATCTCTCTTCCCAAGTAACAAGCAGCAGGACGACAGGAAATGGCCTCAGGTTGCACCAGGGTAGGTTTAGATTGGATATTAGGAAAAATCTATTCACTAGAAGAGTTGTCAAATGTTGGGAGGGGGAAGTGAGTCACCGTCCCTGCAGGCATGTAGATGTGGTGCTTAGGGACATGGTTTAGTGCTGGACTTGGCAGTTCTGGGTTGATGGTTGAGCACAATCTTAAGATTTTTTCCAACCTAAATGATTCTACTATTAAGAAAGGGTTGGGAAATGTTTTGGAATAGCAAATTAATACTTTTTAGAAAGGCTTCTAGCAATGCTTATCAAATCTGATGTTTCATACTTGAGGTAATATTGTTGTACACAGACATGCACATTTTTTAGCTAAATATTTTCTTTTCTTCTATGTTCCAAATACAGAGGTAGAAAAAAAAATATGGGTAATATTTAAATAATCCAAAAAGGAAAGATTTTCAGACATCGCTTTAAATTCAGCATAGATTTTCCTTTTATCTTTGGCTTTATTTGAAGACACAGCTCTACTTGTGATGAATTGCAACTCAAAACTCAGTCAAATGTCCCAGGCATGTTTTTCTAAGACATGCCTGAAAAATATTGTAAATTGACATTTTCCCACAAGAGAGAAAGTTGCCCTCCCCTGCACTGCCATCAAGGCAGGCTGTACATTAATTGGGTGACATGCTCCCCAGCAGGACTTGTACACAGAACTTAAGACTGCCAAGCAGGCAAAGATTTAATGGCCTACATTTTCCCAGTGAAGCCAGTGGGATTGAATGCCTTCTTCCACAGGCCTTTGGGAACACAGTGTTCCCTGAGAAATGCAAAGAAGTATAGGACAAGACCTTCCAGGTAAAATTGATCTTGACATTCATGAAGGAATGTGGGTAATAAAGCTACCTGAGCTTTATGGAGTAACCCACTAATAGAAGAGGCACAACTTTTTAGGTCTGAATAAGCACCAGCTGTCTTAAGTTTCAACCAACAACACCAAACTGAATGTATTGGGTGTGCCCAAGAAGTTCTTTTGATCCACCTTTCTCCCAGCTTGAAACAAATTCCTGTTCTCCAGATGGAAACACAGTGCTCTGAGTCACTCTTGTTCTGGGAAGCTTGGGTACAATTCTTAGGCCTGTCAATACTGTTAATACACACACTCTGCACAGATGTGTAAGTGCCCATACTACAGAATTCCTTCCTTCTGCAAAATACTTTTTCTGACCAGAGAAACCAGTGCAGATGAATTTTATCTTCCAAAGGAGAGAAAAAGGTTGAGGAAAGCTGTGGGGGCAAATATTTCCTGAATCTTAAGTCTTACAATGAAAGCTTTAATACTAGACAATCCTAATGAGTTCTTTACTTCCAGACCCTCTCCACCTCTGGATAACATTGAAGCAAATATGTCCTTGCTGAATGAGTTCTACCCTATTTCTATGGAATCTGCTATTTAGCAAACCTTTAATTTTTTTTCATTTATTAATATAATTTTATATTTATAAGCCTATACATGTATCTTTGGCTGGTTTTATTTTATCATCTCTGCTAATCTGTTTGTAGTTTTAGGACACTTAAAATCGAGGTGATGGCATGAAGCAGTGCCATCTTGTGGCACTCATCACTTGTATCATTATTTCCTGATTTTTCTGTTCTATTACAATTTTTGTTGTGATACAATAAACATCCCTAATTTTATGGTCTTTATTCTTGAAATGTTGTCTAAGAAAGCAATAAAAGAAAATCTCCCTGATCACCCAGGAACAGTTTTGAGATCTTTAATTTCACTCAAAAAAAATTATATAATTAAATAGAAAGAAAAACTCCTACATCTTCTAAAGGATATTTCAGGATTTGAAGGTAAGCAAACTGTCTTCTCATGCTGTGAAAATATGTGGTCGAGAAGGTAGCTTGACAGCTTCCCTGATAAAAATGGTGTTCATGGGATATAATTTATTTGCTATGTGTGCAAAGTGTTCTGGATACCAATGTACTCTACATAAACACTAAATATCTGAATTACAAAATGGTTTAAAAAATCCATGCATACTATTACATCCATCCACTCTATAGCTGACTATTTTTATTCCCCAGAACTGTGGAACTAACCAATTTTCCCCTTTTTTTACTCTGTGTTGCTCCCAATGGGAATGTTAGAACCTTGGTAGGAGGATTCTGATTCACTGTTTATGAGTATGATATGCATAAATAAATTAAAGGATTAGGAGTGGAGCCTTCTTTTGACTTCTGTTCTCTGCTTGACCTTGGGTTAGAGAAGGTAGCTTGAGATTTTCAAAAGCATTTAGCCTTGACCCAGTTCTCCTCTAATTAAATCATTCCTAAAACTCCCACTCAGTAAAAGGTCATTTAGGCCATAACTGAGGACTTCAAAATTAGTTCAGTTGCTTATTTATGCTTCAGTTCCTCCCCTCTGCATAATGTAATAATTATCTGCTCCGTAGGAGTTCTACAAACTTCATTAGTGTTGGATAAAACTGACTGCAGCAGTGCAGAGGGGTGTGTGCTTCTACTGCAGTTGCATTTGCTGTGTCTTCCCACATGGTATTTTGTTGTATAGCTCATAGGAGGGATTCTCCAGCTTACAGAACTTTGTTAAGATATTATCTTAAAAATAGATAACATGAATTACATTTTATGTTTATTAATTAAATAACAACTGCAGTTAATGACACATTTTCTCTGGAAATTCAGTTACAGTCCAACACAGCAACATTACAATTATATTAGAGCAACACAACACCCAGCAGTGTTTGGTTTATGTGCAACTGGTTTGTATGTACTGCAGTGGAGCCTAAGAACATCAAGGACTTTACTAGTAAGACCACAGGCACAGGAAGAGGGATGTGATTGCTGCTGGCTATTCAGTGTAGCAGTCCCAAGACTGCCTTGAAAGAACTACATCCAATTTTGTGCTTCTCTGTACAAAGAAGACACTGATTAATTGAGCTGAGTATGGCAGAGGGCCATCAAGATGACTGGGGGACTGGCACATGAGACATGGAGACAGTTGTAGAGAGATGGGTTTGTCCAGACCACAGAAGAGCTTTTCCTCCAACAGTTTAGTGAGTGTTTACAGTGATGATGGAGCCAGATTCTTCTTAGAGATGCACAGCCTCCCGTGCTGGGGGAAACGGGCACAAGCTGCAGACAGTTAAAATCCCAGGTAAGCAGTAAGACAAAGCCAATTGCTGTAATGAGGGTGATAAATCTCTGGAATGGGTTGCCCAGAGGGACGGATGGATCTTGATCCTTAGATGCAAAGTTTGGCTTGACAAAGCCCTGACCACCTCATGGTTTCAAAGTTGGATTCAGCTTTGCAGCCGGCTCTACTTTGAGTGGCGAGTTGGATACATGACTGCCAAAGATCCATTTCAACCTATATTATGGCACAACTCCCTGATTTTACCTCAGTAAATGGGTTTTAATGTTATCAGACATTGCAAGAACATTCTCAGGCAATAAGAACTTCAGCTTCCTCCATCTTTCCATAAATCTTAAATATTTCTGTTTCTACTTCAATTGGATTACAGTGGCATTAGTGCTGTGTCATCTGCAGTAAATTATTAACTATAGTACTGTTGACTTCATCTTTTGATGATGGCATAAAATAATTTCTCACTTTTTTAGTTTGATCCCCAGCAATCTATTTCTTTGCTTATAAACCCCTGAATATTATCTTTTGGTATGCTAGAGCAATCACACTGGGACTAAGGAAGGAAAAAAGAAGAACAACTTTTTCATAATCTTTTTCATTTTAGAAAAGAAAATCTCTAAGGAAATTATGAGGGTGTTTTAACATTCACAATGATGGTTCTTGATGTACCCTTTGCAGACACATGCTATTATCTAGACTCCCATATTCTTCATATAGCCACAATAAAATCCAAAGCAGAAGGAATTTATTTATTGTAAACATTGTAGATGGTATATTTGATTTGGCCTAAATATCTTGTTCTATCAAAGGAAAAATAACTGGTGAAAATTGTCCTGAAGTGGTTTCTGTTTGATATGTGCTTTTTATGGAGTAAATGGCTTGCATTTTAGGGCACATGGATAGAATCCCTCAAAAATATGACTCAAGACATATTCTATTTTGCTCCTTCCCTCTGCACTAGTTAGTTTTGCTTTTGCCCTTAGCAACATCTCCATTTTGCCTCAGTTTTCAGGGAGAAATCAGGGGGTTTGTGG
This sequence comes from Peucedramus taeniatus, assembly GCA_013400575.1. NCBI lineage: Eukaryota > Metazoa > Chordata > Aves > Passeriformes > Fringillidae > Peucedramus > Peucedramus taeniatus. The sequence continues at coordinate 40,945 of WBNO01016053.1, read as the reverse complement.
CAAAAAATAAAAGACAACTCTGGAAGAGAGGTTCCCTCTTTATCCTTCTTCAAGGTATAGCTCTGTCAAGGATACTTTTCTGCTCAAAAGTGTTTTGTTCTCTTTATAACTGTATCAGGTCCACACAGATAATAATTGTTAGTGACTCAGCACAGATAACAATGTACAATATTGCTATTTTTCCCCCAAGATTCGCATGAATACCTGCCAAAACCCCTAATGTTTGCAAAATTAATGTAAAAAAAAAAAAAAAAAAAAAAGAAGCAGCAGCTAATAAAAACCAGTGTGGACACTTTAATATCACAGCTTACATACACATAGTTTGAAAGGCTTCTAAAGTAGGTGTCTTGAGGATTACAAGATGAGATGAGATTGTGTTTTCCTTATTCAAGTCTAATAGGCTCTAAAGGGGAGGTACTAGAGTCAGTCAAACCAGACATTTTGGACAAATTCAGTTTTCTGAGCAAACACATCAGATTGTGGTCACAAGGCAAGGCAGTAAACCTAAAACAAAAGTGGAAAGTTAAACTCCTCTTTTTGCACCTTTTAACACCAAGTAAACATGAGTCTGATAATTAGGATTAGAGCCTGTCTTTGTCCAGGCACACTCGTAAAAAAAAAGGATGTAAGAGCAGATTAGTGCCTGATACAGGAGCACTCAGCTGTGCCACTGACCACTGATTCATTTTAGCACTTCCAACACTGATGCAACCCATGACCAAAATATGAGTGCCTCACATGTGTCCTTAAAAATAAATGATAAAATATATACCAGTTGCCTATGTTTTACGAGGACTGGGAGGATATTTGTATAAAAGGTGGTGCCTGTATGTGGCAACAGGGTCTGTCTCACTCAGCCTGTGTGTGTGAATAACCTGATCTCACTCCAGAGGGATATTGGTGCAAGCTGGCAACAACCAGCAGATGGTGCTCAGAACAAACAAAAATGAAATATATTAAGAAAAAAGAAGATGCAGAAGAAGAAGCTGGGAAAGCTTGTTGTTGTTTATATTTCCCTGTGACTAACAACTACTTTGGTGGGTTTTATGGGTTTTTTTGAGTAAAAAAAAAAAAAAGTAATGTGTTTGTTTCGGAGGTTTTTTGTTTTTTGTTTTGTTTTGTTTTGTTTTGTTTTGTTTTTGTTTGTTTTGTTTTGTTTTGTTTTGTTTTGTTTTGTTGTTTTTGTTGTTTTCTTTGTTTCTTTTGTGATTTATCACCCTGCAGCAAATAAAATAATTTCACTGACATTTGTTCATAATTAGTTTTAGGTGTTGGATTTTAGGTGGAAAGGGAGCATTGACCAATTCTTGACAGATCTTCTTCAGGCTCCTTAGTGGCACCCTCTGGGGTCCAGACTGCTTCAAAATTCCTATAATTCCTATAGGCTTCCTCATAACATGAGTGTAAAGGATTGTTAACTGCTGTGGAAAAGCAACAGATTTTTAAAGAGAATTTCTGCACATCCTTTAGAGGTCTAGTCCAAGTACAGATTGTTCACTTTACTACCTTAATTAACATTTGGCAGAAGAATCACATCTGTTAATTGCTTAAAGTCAGTATTAACAAAAATCCTTGGGAATATGCCTTGAGATATGGATTAAAATAAAAATTAACTCAAATATTGTCCATATTTACAATGGACATGTTTCCAGTCATATTAGATATTATAAAGTAAAATCAGGGATATATCAGATATTTGTTTTGTTTTCATACAGGAAAGAAGAGCCTTTAGGTCTGTTGTCAATGGGATCTAACAATGGCTTGGAAAGAGCCCAGCAGACTTTGAAGAGGCTGGAGCTGTGACATCTCCATGCCTCAGGGACAGTGCAGAGCCACTGGCAGCTGGGCAGAGTTGTGGAGTCCATGCAGAGGACAGAGACTGGCTTTTCACTGTCCCTGATGCCACTGTGGAGGGAGCTGTGCCCTTGCTGGCAATCACAGGGAAAACTCCTGGCTGTTGCCCTGGTGCAGAACTGCCAGGACACTTCCTCAGGGATGGCCGTTCCCTTTTCAGTGCACTGCTCTCCTGTCCCATGGCAGATCTAACTTCATGTTTAATTCTGATCTTTTAAACACATCACTGTGTTGACATTTGTTCCTCTTTTTATTTTCCTCCTCCATCAATGCAGAAAATAACTGTTATAATCCCAGGCCTAGGGAAAGATCAGGGGCAGATGCCCAAAGTTCCTGATAATAAAACTACAGCTCATGAACCCTCTCCCTTCAGTGGGAGCTCAGATCTCACTACATTTTAAATGCAAGAAATCTTTATTTCAGTCTGTATTCTAACTATGTAAATGGCAGAAACAGAATAAAAAGTGCGGAACAAAAAAATGTGATTTCTTTTGCTAAAATCTTTGGAAGCATGAAGCAACTGTATCCTCCTCTTGAACTGAACTGGGGCAAAGAGTGAGTGCAGAATCTTCATGACAGCTCCTTGCTTTAAATAATGTTGCCAGTGCCTAGGACCCAAGCACAGGATGCAGTAGATATATTGCTGTGTTCCAAAGCAATCATACAATGTCATAAGGTAATTTAACCCATGTAAACCCCCAGAATCTGTCTACTCTCAGCAAGTGCACTGGTGACTTTAAAAAGCTGCTAGGAAAATGTGCCATTGTAAGAGCCTGTAGAAAATTGGGATTGTGACAAATTTTCCATTGACAATATGCTTTTATTTGCTAAGCAGTAGCTTTTCTCAGTTGCAATATATGTATACAAGCACATATGTACTTTTCAAATAAAAAGAAATGCTAAGATTTCCAGGACTGGCATCAACAATTTATATAATTGCATTGAGGTAATTTTCTGTGTCTTTAAGGCCAATTCTAAGAAGAGTTTCACTGTTTCAAAGTTTTTTCTTTGTTTTGGGGGGGTGATGGTGAAGAAGTAAGAACAATGAGTAAATTAAATTAATTATTTAAAACAACCCCCAGTCCTGATCTAGTTCCCCCTGTGACAGACTGCATGTGACTGTGTAGCACAGCACTAAGCCATAGGGCCATATTTGATGACCTTATGGCCCAGAAAAAACATTTTTGCAGCTTTTTTGCAGGTATGGTGCAACCTGCCTGCTGCCTCGCATGAGTGAGGGTTAGGGATGCTTGCATTTGGGAAATGGGTAGATGTAATGATATTGCCTCCTAGCAGGCAGACTGTCCCCCAGGATTGCCCCAGGATTTGTCTTAGAGGCACAGGCAGGGAAAATTACAGTGCTGAGTGTAGGAAAAGGGTCTCAGTGCTGAGTGTCCCTCCCGGACATTTCTCGTTCTGCAGTGCAGACATATGGAGACAGCCTGGAGAAGGAGAAGGAAGAGGAGGACAAGAATGAAGAGGAGGCAGATGTGGATTCAATATCCCAATAATGAGGTCAATCCACCAGAGCTGAGAAGATGTCCAGATGAAGCAGTCTGCATGATAAAAGAAGACAGAAATTGAGAGACAAATTTTCCTTATTCAAATCCTCCAGATTCCATCCATAGCCAATGGAATGATGTGGGGACCCCCATGTTAGTGGCTCAAAGTGATGAGAAGTACAACAAATAGATGAAACAAAATCTGTTAAACAGACCATATTAATAAAATTAAAAGTATTCACTGTAGAAGATCTTTGGACACTTCTGTATTGCAATGGTCATGCAGAAAGTGGAAGTCTATCAGATAAGAAATCTTCTATTCCCAGAATCATTCATAGCTTCCGGGAACTATATCAAATATTATTAAAGTAGAATTTAAAAAGATTGCTATGGTAGAACTATGTTACAATTACAAATTACATTATATTATATTATTCATTTAATTATATTTTCAACATCAATCATAGTCTCACTTCACTAGGGAGAGTTTCAGTAGCAATAGACTTTATTTTAAGACCAGAAATAAAATGTTATTTTGGATTAAGGCAGAGAATGATTGTAATACGCAGTATTTTTTCCTGAATACCAATCTATTTAGAAATCTTTATTAGGGTATTTTATAACATATTTAAATTACTTCAGAAATTAAATCAACATAAAAGTAAGATTTAAAACCAGGAATATTCAAAAGGAGTTGTTAAATTAATTTCATGTGCAGACAAGGTCCCAAGAAGCCAGTAAAAAGGCAAAGAGTATCAAAGAGTGTGCTGAAAGGAGGGGAAGAAAATATTAAATAGAAATACAAACGGAATCTGACAGGAGGTTGAGTCTGAGTATTTGTAGGTGACAGGGTGTTAATGTATTATGCAAAAGGAAATACAAAGCTGGTTTCTTTTTCCAGATATTACACACAGAAAGCAGTTTAGTAGAAGCATATTCTATTGACAATGCCATGTTCCTTCTACAGATAAAACAGAGCAGTCTGAAGAAATGAAGCTTAAACAATCTTTGTTATCCTGCAGAATTCCTTAGGTGAATGGGGAAAGGCTGGTGAGCGCATTTCCAAAGATGCCTGAAGCAGCATGACCATTATAATGCTTAGTGCAATTCTTGTGTTGACTTTTGCTAGTCCATCTTCAAAAATCAGTGGATCTTACAAAGGTGAGTCATTCAGATAGTGTTGAGGGGTTAATGCTTTATGACACACACCTGCAGGTTTAACTTTAGCGCTGCTTAGTGGAAGAGAAGCAGGTGTTAATGTCTGAAATTGTGTGGCCAGTTACTAATGAACCAAATAAGGCATCCCATAAGCAAATCTTCAGCTCTAAACTAGGGTTTGCGTGTTGGGATAAACCACTTAAAAATTTAACGGTCCCAGTGTGAGTCTACCTGATTTATCCTGCTCTTTATGTCATATGAAACATGCTGTAGTCTCCTGCTCAGCTGTTGCTATGGTTCCCACTATGGTTTTAGGTGTGGGACAGAAAGTCATCTCATCCTTTCTTCAGTGTTCCTTTTCCCTGGTGGCAATTTATGACAACCACTACATCAGTGCTGGTATGAGACTTGCTCAAGAAAGGATTGCCACAGCTTTTGATGTGGATTCATGTTCCAAGTAATCTGAAATCAATTTGACCCAGAAGTATACTTTGGAAAAACTATCACATTTTCCCTGCTAATTACATTTAACTATTTTTTTCAAGTTATCCTGTAGAGCTTTTCACTTTTGTTAACTTTAAGGTGAGCATCCTTTTAATGGGAAATATGGATGCTACAGTTTTTCATGTTTTCATCCCATTTGATTAGCTATGTGAAGGCATACTGCATTTCTACATGAAAACTCTTATTTATACAGAAACAGTCTACCAAACTTGTAGATCAGACACTGGTGCTTGCTCTGCTTGAACTTCAATATGAGTCCAAGCATGGTAGCCAGTAAATGCATTTATTTTGCTTCCAAGGCAAGCAGCAAAGCCTAAGACAACTGCCTGTCAGTAACAGACCTGTTAGCATAGCAGTAAACTGTGCTCCTGGAAGCTGGAGTTCTCAAGGTTACAGGGAAGAGACAAATAGCTCTATTCCATGTCAGCTGCTATCCAGAAAGATTTCTTAATTTTGCCTGAACACAAGCTCTGCAAGAGATGTGCTAACTCCTGCAGATCCTCTTGTGGGCGTTACTAGAAAAAAATACAGAAAATTCATTCTACAATGCCATAGCACACTTGGAGTTAGAAGTACAGAAGGAAAGAAAAGCAGCTTGTATTTTTCAGACTGAAAAAAATCATATTTTCTTATAAAGTACTTAGCCTTAAACCCAAAATCCTTTCAATGAACAACATTTCATGTCTCATATATTCACTTTTTTTATGCTCTAGTCTTGTTTGGCATCGTCATTCTCAGAAATACCTAATTTTCTGGAAAGGAATATTATTACCATCTTCTCCTCAAATCTCTAATTAAATTGTATATTTGTTACAGTTTAGTCATTAATGTGTATATAAATTGCAGCGTACTAAAAACACCATGGCATGACAGTTGCTTAGAATCTCACTGTAATCAAAGTATGCTGACCAATATATAAAATAAATACATAGTTGCTTGCTTCCAAGCACTGCAGCTTTGAGAAATCATGTGATTACAGGAAAAGCATCTGGCTTTTATAAAAGATGTAAGGTCTGAGCCCTCTTGATACTGGAGAAAAGGCTTAAAAATATGATGAGGTGCAACTAAAGGGTGCAAAAAGTAGACTAAATAAAATGAGGAATACTGACACTGCATGTTGGAGCACTACTACAACATACAAACTGTCACATTGAGCTGCTCATTTATGTTGAAGTCATTAGGTTTGTACGTAAGATTGAATGTTTGAGAATATCCTCTACACAAGTATAATTCTAGGGCCAAGAAAGAAAGACTTAAGTCTTTTAAATCCTTTTTGTGGCATGAAGCTTGCAGCCAGACTCCCATGTCAGAATGTGAAGCCTGGAGCTGTAGAAGGTTAACAGCCTCTATGCTCTTTGAGTCTTTGATGTTTATTAAATAGAGTGAGTTTCATAGAATTAGTCCTCTAAAATTGCTGTCTCCTTTAGCTGGTCTCTTCCTCCAGCTTAGTCTTCTGTTCCTGTGCTTTGATAATTCTGTTCACAGAGCAGCCTCATGAAGCATGCAAGAAATGTGCATATAATAAAGCTATCTTGAGCAGTTGCTTGGTAACTCTATGTGTTAAAATGCTTCTAATATTCAAGAGATACATGGATTACAATAATAAAAATACAGGGATACAACAGGGAATCACTAACAGCTGTTTGGGATTTAACACCCACATCCAGATGCTTGTAAAAAACATGTTGTACTAATAAGCAATGGATTTGGATTATTAGCTGCTTGAGTAATTGCTTTGGATTCAGCATAACGGTGAATTTTCAAAAATCTTTTGCCTTTTTTCATACTACCTAAAAGAATAATTATAGGATTTACCTTCAGTTACTGTACAGGATCCTTGCCTGACTCTGGAGCTTCTGTGGAAGCAGCCACAGTCTGTGAGGGGGCACCTGACCAACTCTGCAGGGTGGGGGTTAGGACAGACCCCTGAGAAATCCGACACTGGCTTTCTAAAACTGCTCCAAAGACTATTAAGGTATGTTTGTACAAACCTGAATGGATCAGTCAGGAAAGATTAGAAGGCTATTGTACACTAGTGGCCAAGATATTATTGCAAATTAAAAAAAGAAAAAGGCCTAAACTGGAGGAAGAAATTAAACTCTGTCTAACTTTCTAATTTTTGAACTACTTATTTGCTGGGACTTCAGTTTTTCATGAAAGATACCATTCTGTGTGGTTTATTAATATATTTGCAAAAGTATCCAATAGAGGTTTCTTCCCCAAAAGCTCATTATCTTCTGTGTTGACATATCTGACAATTGCAACAGCAACAGCAACACAAAAAGTATTCCACTCCTCTTTTTAAAGCCTTTCCCAGAGGTAATTGCTCCTAATTAATCTCCAATGTCTTTTTCCTAGTAGAAGATTGTTTCACAATGGGAGGATAACCTTAATGTCTACTGACACTTTTGGGGACACTGGGTGGTGGTGGTGCTTCTAATCTGGATTCAATTTTTAAAGTTGATATTATAAAATATTACTGTTTGAATAAATTTTTCCATTTTTGTCAGTTATGATGAACACATATTTAGTGGCAAGCATAGCCACAGAAGCCAACTGAATTAAATCCCTGAGCTCTCTGCTAAATGGAGAGAAAGGGTAGGTGCCTCCTCCTAATGCACTTCATCATTGTGAGCTACATGGTTCAAACAAAGAGGATGAGTTATATTCTGAAAATGTGCATATGTGTGGTCTCCATTCAGACCCCTAAACACGTGATTTGGGATGTCCCACTCTGCCCAAACACCTGCATGGTGCTGACAAATGCAACATCTTGGCAAGTCTCGCAGCGTTCTGTAGCAGCAGCTGGAGGCATCTCTAGGCTAACTCAAATGGACAGGAATGCTCATGTTCAGACAGCTGAATTGTCTGTTGTCTCTCTGCTTTGGAAAGAGAGCAAATGTTTTGGGCTTGCGTGGCAGTGTTCTCATAGCAGAGGTTTCAATAGGGAGGGCTTCTCTGAGAAGCTGCCATGAGCTTCCTCACATCCAACAGAGTCAAGGTCAGCTGGCTCAGGGATGGACCCACTGCTGGCCAAGGCTAGGCCAATCAGCAGTGGTGGCAACAGCTCTGTGATAAACATATTTAAGAACGAAAAATAAACTTATTGGGCAGAAGTAATTGTGGACACAGAAGAGTGGGATAAGAACACATGAGAGCAACAAGCCTGAAGATCCCAAGGTCAGTGCAGAAGGATGGGCAGGAGGTACTTCAGGCAGAAATTTTCAGCCCCTGCCCCTGATGTGGCCCCTGGTGAGGCAGCTGTGCTCCTGCAGCCTGTGAAGGACCATGGGGGAGCAGAGATCCACTCACAGCCCATGGAGGACCCCACAGTGGAGCTGTGGGTGCCTGAAGGAGGCTGTGACCCTCTGGGAAGCCTACCCTGGAACAGGCTCCTGGCAGGACCTGTGGCCTATGGAGAGAGGAGCCCAGATTGGAGCAGGTTTGCTGGCATCACTTGTGACCCCATGGGCACCCACGCTGGAACAGCCTGTTCCTGAGGGACTGCATCCCATGGAAGGGATCCACTCTAGGGACCCACTCACAAGGGGCTGCAGCCCATGGGAAGCTCTCATGTTGCAGAAGTTCTTGGAAGCCTGTCTCATGGGGGAAGGGCCCCTGTGCTGGAGCAGAGGAAGGACTCCTCTCCGTGAGGGGAAGCAACAGGAGCAACAATACGTGATGAATTGACCATAACCCCCATCCCACACCTCCCTGAGCCTGGGAGGGGAGGAACTGTGAATAAAGTTAAGACAGAGAGGGAGGGAGGGAGGGGGAAGGGAAAGGTGTCTTAAAATTTGTTTTACTTCTTATTATCCTGCTCTGCTTTTCATTGGTAATAATTTTAACTAATCTGCCAGGCTGAGTCTGTTCTGCCCATGACAGTCACTGGGGAGTGATCTCTCCCTGCCCTTATCTCAACCATAAGCCTTTTGTTACATTTTCTGTCCCCTGCCCAGATGAGGAGGGCAGTGATAGAGTGGCTTTGGTGGGCATCCAAAACACCACAGCAAGAGATAGAAGTCAGGAAAAATAAATCAAATTAAATGCACAGAGAATTGAGTGAAATTGGTGTGATGGATGGCAATGTTGTGTAGATGTGATAAAAATTTTATACCATAGACAAAAACTCTCCCTTCCAGCCCATGTACTTTTTCCAGAATTATTTATCTGATTACTTTAAGGTGCTTACTTGTCTTTTATTACAAAAGAAATTGTGATAGCACTGCAACCAGTGAATATTGTGGAAAAAAATAATTTGAGTTTCCTTCATTTTTTTCACAGAAATGTAATATCAGTAATATCAGAACTGTAGAATGCTTTCACCTGTCCTGTTTTCTGACATTTAGTAATTATCCTTTCCCATTTCACTATTATTCTCTGTTGATATATAGTACAATAGCAATGCCATCAGCATTAGGCCTTCCATAAAGCTGAATAGGGTGCAACATAGCAGACAACAAGAAAGAGAGGCCAAGATGATGTGGCTGAAGGGTAGAGGAGAGACAGAAATATAAGGAATACTTGCCTGTCACATATAGTCAGCCTTTTAGAGGAGAGGTGCTATGCAAATACAGAATACTACAACAAAAAGAAGTCAGCTGTCTGAACTCTCATAACAATTACAATTTATTTACTCAAGCAAATAAGAAAATCAAGGCTTAGTGAGGCACAAAAATTTAACTTTTTATAATATTCTTCTACATGTTAACTGTTAAAATATTCTACTGCTCCATTTTAATGTTTCTTGTAATGGAGTCCAATAATATTATGTATACTAGAAGTTATGGACCAGATAATGAGACTATATAGAGAAAACCCTGACTTTGTTCTAAGAATACTGATTTTTTTTCTGGAGCTGCTAGAGCTGAAAGATATTTAATTGAAGTATTTTCCTTTTATGGATCAAGTGATGAGAAATGCATCCTTGAACAACTCATTTCATGAAAGAGATTGCTTACATTATAATATATAGACATGACTGCCACAGCTGAAGCTTTTATTTGCTGGGCAAAGCTAATTCCCATAAAATTGTCATTAGATCAATCATAATGAAGTAACATTAATTAGATATTTTTTTAGTTTTAAAGTTATTCTCAAACAAAAACCCTACCTTTGGTAACTATCAGCCAGCTAGAATCCAGGAATTCATATTATTATAGCAACTACCATAGGTAGTTCTACCTTAATAAAATACTTAGAACATAGAATCACAAAACTGTAGAATAGATTTGCTTTAAAGGGACAGTGAAGACCATCTAGTTCCATCCCCTTCCACGGGCAGGGACACCTTCCACTAGGCCAGGTTGCTCAAAGCCCCATCCAACCTGGCCTTGAAAACT
>WBNO01016053.1:0-30147 GCA_013400575.1 Peucedramus taeniatus | reverse complement strand
AAACCTTACAATCCAATCTCACTCCGAGGACGGGATAAAGGACAGGGAACCTTCCAGAACAAAAAGGGTGTGTTATCTTTGACAGACAGGTGGATTGACATACACTTGGCAGGAATTTTGGGGTAAACAACTCAGGACTGAACCATCTGGGAAGCCAAATGGGGTACATGGAACAAACCATTACAAATTTACAAGGAATATTTAAAACCTACTACAGAAGAACAAACTGCAAAATGACAGACTACCACATGCTCTCTTTCAGTTTGAACCCATTTACCCTTATGCCATCGCCACATGTCCTTTTAAAAAGTCCCTTTCCAGCTCATTAGAATCCCCTTTAGGTACTGAAAGGTGCCATAAGGTCTTCCAGAAGCCTTTTATTCTCCTCTCTGAACAACCCCAACTCTCTCAGCCTGTCTTCATAGGAGATGTGCTCAAGCCTTCTGAGCATCTTTGTGACCTCATCCAGACTTGCTCCAACAGATCCATGTCCTTGTTATGCTGAGAACTCCAGAGCAGGGCGCAGTACTCCAGGCGAGGGCTCTTGAGAGCCTTGACCCACTGGTCACAGTGCTCATTGCAGACTCATTGAGGCTGGAAAATATATTCAAGATAATTTAGTCCCATTGTCAACCCAGCACCAACATCATCACCCCTAAACCATGTCCCCAAATGTCACATCCAGACACCTCTTGAACACTTCCAGAGATTGTGACTCCACCATCTTCCTGGGCAGCTTATTCCAGTGTCTAACATCTTTTAGTGATTTTTTTCCCCCCCATTATGTAATCTGAACCATATAATCTTTTGATAAAGCCCAGGAAGTGATTGGCTTTCCAGGATGTGAGTGCACATGGATCCAGGTTTTCCTCCACAAACACTCCCAAGTCCTTTTTCCAGGGCTGCTGGGGAATCCATCATTATCAATCCATACTCCACCCAGGGTGTACTTGTGCTTGGGATTGCCCTGGGCCAGGTGCAGGACCTTGCACTTGGCCTTGATTCAACTTCATGAGGTTTGCCAGGTTGTTGCTCACAGCACAGAGGCTGGTGTCAGTGTCATTAGCAAACTGGCTGAGGTTGCACTCAACATATTTATAAAAGTATTTTCATTACCTGATTGACACCTCACCTTGGTCTCAGGATGAGCTCTAGAAGCCGCCTGGCTCCAACCCCCACCTCCCCTCGGCGATTGTCAAGTGTAGCTGTCCCCCTGCCTCTGCCCTTGGCAGGGAAAAGGGGTGACGGTGCGGCCAGGCTCGACGGGGTTGGGCCAGCCGATACGGCCAGTGTCTGTGGACCCGCGCATGAGATAGAGATAAAGGAAAGGAGGGAGGGCTCTCTTACGTGGTTTTCCAAGTCGCTTTATTTCCCGCGCTGGGAGCAGGGCTGCGCTGACCCGCAGGTGTTGCCGGGCAGTGCCACGAGGGGAAGCCCTGTGCGCGATTTGTAACAGTTACAACCGCTGGGAGCGGTGGGAAGCAGCGGGAGCAGTCCGGGGTGGCACGGCATGGTCTGGGGTGGTTGCGAGCAGTTGTGTCTTGAGGCTGCGTCGGGATGATGCAGAGGTGTGCACCATCTGGAGAAGTGGTGGGAACCTGGCAGGAGTGGTGGGTTCTCCGCGAAGCTCGGCGCAGCCTGCTGGGGCCACTGAGGAGCGGGCGGGCTGGCTACTGGCGTTGGAGCGGCGACAGAGCGGGCAGACGCAATGGAGCGGGCAGACGCGGCGGGCTCGGGCTCGTGACGGCTCCGGCAGCGCTGTGCGGTTTGCCAATGAGGCAGGGGCAGCAGCAGCTCTGGCACTGACTCGGAGCGGGGCTGGCCCGGGCCAGGAGGCGGTGTAATGCCGAATCAACAGCGCAATGCCGTGCTGGCCTGGAGCTGGGGCGGGGGGAATGGCAGCTTGAGCGACCACGTGGGAAAAGCCCAGACAAAGAGGAGCCGGCTCTTTTGAAAACCCAGGCTGCACCCCGCGGGGTGGCCCTGCACTGAATCTGGGCTAGCTGGAGGGAGGGTTTTGGGGGGTGAAACCAGTTGGGAATAGGGCTGGGAATGTGCACACCAATAACTGAAGGGAAATATCATAACTAGCAGCAAATGTTCTAGATTATGGGTGTGACCTGGCACAGACAGACAGTTTGCTGGGTGCTGAGTTTCAGTTATGGGCATAGAAAAGCTAAGAAAACTTTTGGGAGACCATTATGAGGGACCCAACAAAGGTGAACGGGGAGCAAACCATTGCAACATTTTAAACACATTTCTAAACAGTTAAAACCTTCTAACCCCACTGCCACACATGATTACAGAAAATGTAAGGACTATTTTTTGATTGTATGTTCAATTTTATCTGTGAATAGTTGACAAGTATTCTGCTTGTGGTTGTCTTTTATTGTCATATTTGCCAAGTTTTGTGTTGTTTGAGTCTAGTTTTTCATCAGTATGCCATGTACAGTCATCAGATAATTATGGCTTGGTTGTCTGGATAAATATATTTGTAATGACACAGAGAAGGGAGATTTAATTAACAGTCCATAAATCATATTGTTTGCCAATGTGATATAGTTACACCGGAAGGCTTTGACCTAATCTTAATTTCTATGCACACCAAGTCAAGTTTCCTTCTCTTTCCCCAATCACTAATTGTTTTGGTACTATGACAGATAATAATAAATCGTGTGCTTATAGTAAAAGGCTCTGGACAATTTCATTGCTGTTTTAACCTTCACAATTTCACACCTTGATTTTCAACTTAAATTGTTAAGAAATTTCACAGAAAGGTTTCCTTGCAAGTTTTTAGTTGGATGGCTCCTGCCTGCAACAAATCTGCACACATAGCAACATGGGGAATTCTGCTGGTTTGTGCATGTTTGTTTATTTGGTACACTTTGGATGGCTGTGGACAGAGAAAGAAGACAGACAGAAAATATAACCCCAAAGAATGGAAAATTCAATATTATCTTTAAAATTCATACAGGATGTAATTTTTATTTCTTCAGTAGAAGCCAAAGAGTTCATTTGACATAAAATTATTTTTTCTAATCACCTTCTCCCTTTCACTAAAAAGCCATGTTCATATTTTCTCCAATATTTACCCAGACTAGGTCTAACTAAGCTTAGAAAATCTTAAACATTGCTTTAAACAGAGCAGAGAATTCTGTAGCCAACCTACAGTATTAACTTTGGTCTTTCTAGTCCTGATTATGTGCATTAATCATAACATTATCACTATTCTTATAGAAACTTTCTCAGAATTAGCTCTGTCTGAAAGGTGTCAAAACTGTTAATTAAAACCAGAGATAATCATAACAATCTGGGATCTTTGACACAACTGCCACCCCCTCCCATCACAACTTTTTTCAGAGGGAACTGCTGAGAAATGTACGATAGTTCTGCAACAAACATTTCATCTACAGAGGAAAGAGAAATCATAAATCTTTCTTCATATTTGTCAAGGAGCATAATTGCTTTTTTCTTTTTATTTCTTCTACTATGGTCTGTATATCCATGATATCTGACACTGAAGCTATAAGTCATTTATCAAAGACAGAAAGAAATTATAGGAAAGGAAGTAGGACAACATTCTAGCTTTAGAGTGCTAATGGATGGATGCTTTCTGTAGTTTGTGTCAAATTTACTGAATAATAAGGGAAATAATTCATGTTTCCTTGGTTACAAATTTCTCTAAGGCATTAGAATTTGAAGGTCAAGTGCAGACTACAAGAATACAGGTTTATATAGTCCAGACTGAATTTCTGGATCTCCTTCTAGAACAGGATAAAAATCTATTTATGTGTTGAATCCCAGTCAGATTCTTCACAAATCCGAGTTCTAATATTAGAGATTGAAAACGTGATCATCCCCCTGTCTCAGGCAGCAGGATAGTTTTGCTGTAACCAAAGAAGTAGCCAAATTGGCAAAATAACTTGTAAATCTTCAAGAAGTCCCACTCATAGTGTCCAGAACAAGCATATCATGAGCACCAGCAATAGTGAAGCAAATCAGAGACCAACAGCAAATCAAAACTGAAACAATCTGATCTTCAGCAAGGTTTTCTCTAGCCAGTACTAAAGATAAGGGCATTCAAGTGTGTTGGGGTATTGGGATAACCAAAAGTGTCTAAACAATAGTTCTAGGTGGGAGAGTCCCCCAGCCATGCTCCAGGATTGGCAATCATCTCTCCATCTGGGGGCCTCATGGAGCAGGGAAGAGCCCATGAAAGCCTCCCAGCAGGAACCTGTGCTCACTGCCAAGGCTCCCAGCAGGACCGCGTCAACTCTCGCATGGAACCAAGAGGTTGTGTACCATGTTGTGTACCCATGTTAACCCAACTGGCCTCTCTTCTCCACTGCACCATCTCCACCACAGCCCAGGGAAGTCATCTCACAAACAAAACTGAAAATATCTGTGATTTAAGTGCTTTAGTATCCAAATATATTTACTGTCCACACATTTATTTGTGTTCATGTTTGGCATATGCAGGATCTGATGTACTTAGAAAAAGGGGAGTCAGTGGAAGCAAATCTAATACAACTGCAAGCTCTAGGAGCTTAGAGACAGGAAATGGATGGTTATTCACCATTTTGATCCTTTTTGGAGATGAATACTACTGAAAAACTCTCAGATCTGAGTGAGGAATCTGCAAGTGAAATGTGCTGACACTGTGACTGCTTGCACTTTGAGAGAAAGAAAAGACAATTTAGAGACGTCTTTTCATGTGGCTGCTTGCATTAGCATGATCTGTTCAATACAAACTTAAAATTTTCCACTCTTTTGCATAAAAATGATTTTAATTATTTTTTATTTAAATGCAAAAATCTTAATGAAAAGTTTCTTAGATTCTACTTGACTTAGATAAAGTATATAATTAAGCAGGGACAAAATGCCAAATGAAATAGAAATTATCAGTGTGATGGAAAGCAATCTGCCTTTTACTTATCTAGCTGACCCTTACGTGTTGGCTGAGCACTATCTCTGAGCCTCCAGTATCTTATTGGCATTTGTAACCTTGCACAGAGAGCAGTAA
The DNA here is from genome assembly GCA_013400575.1 of Peucedramus taeniatus. Lineage (NCBI taxonomy): Eukaryota > Metazoa > Chordata > Aves > Passeriformes > Fringillidae > Peucedramus > Peucedramus taeniatus. The sequence continues at coordinate 25,124 of WBNO01016053.1, read as the reverse complement.
TTTGCAGTAAATCTCCTCACACAGGGTTATATTCAGAGTGAATTCTTATCTGAATGGTGCAGTGAATACTGATGATAAAATACCAAGCTTTCATGCTTGCCAATAAGAAACCAACAATTTCACAACTTCCCTCCAAAAGATAAAAGCAAAATCAACAGGCAGGAGAAAAAAAAGAAAAAAAATAAGTAAAGCTGGAAGATTAGTACCTAGGAAGAACCAATAAAAACCAACCAAGCAAGCAAAACAAAAGCCAAGAGATAAATAGATAATTACTTAAAACACAACAATGTCCTTTTGTTCTTGATTCCCTTTTTTTCTTACCTATTTGATGTGGCAAAACAATCCTCTAGCAGCACACATACCCATACTACCATTCTTCTTTTTTGGTTTCAAACACAAACAGAAGACCAAGTGTCTTTTTCTGATCCCACTAGCAAGTAGCTCAAATATTCCTCATTTCTTTCAGGCTGCAGTGAGGAAATGTGGCATGAAAGCAGAAGCTGATTTAGTGATATTCAGTTTAATCTTATACAAAACATGATTGCTGTTAATGAAATATCTGTGAGTCTTCTCACAGAAGCATAATTTTCACCTAGTGAATATTATTCCACAAAAACATTTCCAGGTTTTCCCTCTCTTCCCATTTGCAACGTCTGTGCAAATGAAATAGATCAGGCACATTTGTGATCACGATGCAGTCTGCGTCCTTACAGCTTGTCTTCCTTATTTCCACAAAACAGGGTTCAAACCCAAACTCATGGTCCTGGCAGGTGCTGACCTTGCAGCACATCCAGGCATTGTCTGAGGAAGCATTAGTGAGCTGTAGCGAGACCCATGCCATGGATCCTATTGGTTTAAGAGCTGGAATAATAACATGTCAGAGTGACAGAGCTCAGGTTCATTCCCTGCTCGGTTTACCAGCACAGAAGCAACAAGGCCAACTATGTTTCTTGTCAGAAAAAAACCCTAGAATTATCTGTATTGCCTATTCTCTGTAGAAGAATAGAAATAGAAACATTTATGCAAAAATCCCTAGTTTTCATTAGAAAATTATTTGGTAAGTTTTTATTAAGCCTTTTAAAACCTCTGTTAAAGTGTTTCCTCCATGGTTCCACTATATCTGTTCCAGAGGGAAGGAGGGGTCATACAGCAAACAGGAGTGACATTTAACAGAATTTGAACAGAAGTTCAAACTGTTGAACACTTCTAACTGAAAGTGTCATTACTGCTTCATTTCATATTACTTCTGGTTTGGGGGAAAGGAATGACCATTCTAGGATATTATAGTGTACAAATCCTATTTTTGTGTGTGTATGTAGGATATGGATCAAATTTCATATGTATTCAAAATTGCTGACACCAGCTTGTGTAATATGTTGACATAGTCTTGAATCCATTTTACAGACCATGAAGTCTGGTACTAATGATTCCTTCAGTAACATGACTTTACCAGTGTAAGCTGTGGCTTCACTTCAAGCTGTGACATGTTTTTAAAGGAAGCCTGGTGTAAGGGAAATCACTTCCTGCAGATGAACATTCCTAATGTCTTTATTCTGCAAACATTTAAAAACGCAGTGTGTAACCTTGCCTTCTCTATAAGTAACAAGCATTTTACCCTTCAGCTTCATACAGCCAAAAATCCACTTGTTACAGTGTAAGTGTTGAAGTTAGCTGCTACCATGTGATGGACAAGTTCTATAGTAGACAAAACTCTCATTAGTCTTGATATAATTGTAGACAAATTTAATAGACTTATATTTAGGATTTCAGAGTTTATCCATTCTCCTCCACTCAGGGTATGGCAAAATTCAGCTGATCTGAGTTGCAAATATTTCCTAATTCTCTCTCTATTTAACTTGCAAATAAATTATCAGAAATTTTGAAAGTAGCTCTATTTATCAGAGCAGAAACAAGAAAGAATCTTTATTCAGTGTATTAAATCCACTATTACTTTCATCCTGTCAAAATGATTGAATTGAGTTTACTAAGAAATACAAGACAAAGACAAGTTATACAAACAAAATTGTTTAAAATATAACTTTATGTGTGATAGACAGATAATTTGAAGTTATATTAAACAGGAAGATAATTATTCTCTAGTTTAAATTCATCACCCACCTACTGCAGTGGTTCTGCAATGTTATAATTCTAAGATTTTATAGAAAATTTAAATTTCCAGATTTGAAGGACTGACTACTGCCTATGGACAGAAAGCGACAAATGAGAGGCAGGTTTGTGTCATAAGTGGATTGCACACTGAAAAGCCCCAGGCAGAAATGTCATTTGCATTTACTGCAATACTGGGGAAATGATGAAGAAAAATACATCTGGAAACTCCTTCTAATTCAAGGCAGAAGCTTCTGATGCTATATGCTGTAACAGAAAGGGATTTCCAGAATTATGCACTCTTGACAGGAATATGCTTTAAAGTTGTCCATCTTAGAAAGAAGCATGCAATAAAAGCACAGAGTAACAATTGGTGATGGTGCATTACGTTTATATTATATTATATTCAGGAAAGTTTTGCATTAAAGGACATATTAGAAATTCCGGTGGCTCCTGTAAATGTCTGAAATTAATTTATGAAACTCTTCTGCAGGAAAGAACCTAATTGAGCTGGAAATGCTGGGAAATTTAGGTGTTTGAGGGTTTTGGTATTTATAGCTGCTAGTATTCTGAATGATAGTATCTTCTCCTCCAGATTATCACACCTATTATCACTGAAGTGCACTTGCAAAATCATTTAGAAATGATATTATAGGAAAATCACTGACTCTTTGCAGAGAATGTTGCTGACGGTAAGTGGCCTTCCCTATCATCTATGATTTCCATGGCTACATTTTAAAAAATTTATTCTGCTTGAAAAGATTCTTAGGAAATGGTTTTGGACAATTGCGTAAAATTTCTTAGAGTTCATCATTAAGGGGTCACACACAGAATCACAGACAGAATCACTAGGTTGGAAGAAACTTTCAAAATCACTGAGTCCAATCCATGCCCTAACACCTCAACTAAACCATGGCAAAACATCCAATATTTTTTAAAACACATTCAGGGATGGTGACTCTACCACCTCCCTGGGCAGGCCATTCCAGAACTTTATGACTCTTTTCGTAAAAAACTTTTTCCTAATATCCCACCTATATTTCCCTTGGCACAGCTTAAGACTGTGTCCTCTCATTCTGTCAGTTGCTGCCTGGTGAAAGAGACCAACCCCCACCTGACTACAACCACCTTTCGGGGAGCTGTGGAGAATGATAAGGTCACCCCTGAGTCTCCTTTTCTCCAAACTAAACACCCCCAGGTCCCTCAGCCATTCCTCACAGGGTTTGTGTTCCCAGCCCCTCACCAGCCTTGTTGCTCTTCTCTGGATGTGCTCAAGCATCTCAATGTCCTTCCCAAACTGAGGGGCCCAGAACTGGACACAGCACTCAAGGTGTGGCCTCACCAGTGCCCAGTACAGGGGAAGAGTGGCCTCCCTGCTCCTGCTGGCCACACTATTCCTGATTAAGGCCAGGAGGCCATTGGCCTTCTTGGCCACCAGGGCACACTGCTGGCTCATGTTCAGTCGGCTGTCGAACAATACTCCCAGGTCCCTTTCTGCCTGGGTACTGTCCAACCATACCATGAGCAGCCTATAATGTTGCAGGGGGTTGTTGCAGCCAAAATGCAGGACTCAGCACTTGGATTTATTAAACTTCATCCTATTGGACTCTACCCATCCATCCAACCATTCCAGGTCTCTCTGCAGAGCCCTCCTACCCTCCAACAGCTCGACACATGATCCCAGCTTAGTGTCCGCAAATTTACTAATGAAATACTCAATCCCCTCATCCATGTCATCAATAAAAATATTAAACAGAACTGGCCCCAGTGCAGACCCCTGATGGACACCACTGGTGACTGGCCACCAGGTGGATGCAGCACCCCTCACCACCACTCTCTGAGCCCGGCCATCCAGCCAGTTCCTAACCCAGCAGAGTGCTCCTGGCCAAGCCATGGCCTGCCAGCTGTTCCAGGAGTATCCTGTGGGAGACAGTGTCAAAGGCCTTGCTGAAATCCAAATAGACAACATCCACAGCCTTTCCCTCATCCACCAGGCAGGTCACCTGGTCATAAAAGGAGACCAGGTTGGTCAAACAGGACCTACCCCTCCTAAATCCCTGCTGGCTGGGTCTGATACCCTGGCCATCCTGTAAGTGCTGTGTGACAACACTCAGTATAAACTGTTCCATAACCTTACTGGGTACTGAGGTAAGGCTAACTGATATAATTACCAGGATCCTCCTTCCCACCCTTTTTGTGGATGGAGTCACATTGGCCAGCTTCCAGTCATCAGGAACCTCACCATTGAGCCAGGACTGCTGGTAAATGATGGTGAGTGGCTTCACAAGCTCATTTGCAGCTCCCTCATCACCCTGGGATGGATCCCATCTGGTCGTTCAGGTTTGAAAGACCTTCAGCACCCATTCACCCATTCTGTCCCAGCATTTTTCTTTCCCTCTCCAACCCACATCAAGAATATTCCTGTCACTGAGATGTTGCAGGATAAATTATAGTTGAAAGATATTTCAATTATATGTCTTTTTGTTGCACATAAGAGGATACTCAACATCTGGCTGAGAGAATTCCTTGGAAGAATACCATATGCCTTAAGCACAGACTGAAAAAAATTAACATGGAGAATATTTTGAGGAACTTCAATAAAAGAATGTCCATCTCTCACTGAAGAGATATTTTTCAACAAGAACACCCACTGTAAATCTAGGCAAAGGAGAACAGAAGTTAATTCTCTCACCTTTTACTTGCCAGAAGAGTCTAGATACCTTTTCCCCCACAGATAAAAACTTTCCTGTGGTTAATTTTGCCTATACTATTCTAAATTTTAACATATAAAAATTTTTGCCAAGCCAAGTGATGAATGCCTCCATTTCATTCCAGTGAGCTTAGGATTCAGTTACTGTTTTTGAAGTGGAAAAACATGGTGAAAGCATACAGAAAGTCTTATTCTGTGCCCTAAAATAACTACACCTTAATTTCCAGATGAAGTCCAAATTGCAGACTATTAAAAATATATTATAAACCTTACTTTATTGTTGGGCAGAAATGCTTTGCCTGCTTCTCCTGTACAGAGAAAAACTACTTGTGAGTCAGAAGAAGGGAGTCTCAGCAGAATCCTCTTGTACAGATACAGCTGCATTGAGCATATTATAACTGAGTAATAAACATCTAAACAAGGAGGTTTCATTCCTCATAAGCTCCCAGGTGCTCTGCAGGACTAGGCACATCTGCAAATTTAATGTGTTTCTTCTTTTTATAAAAGTATTGTCCTTTATAAATATAAATAAAATGTAGTGAATACATTCCTAATTTCAGGAAGAGATTGACCCTTTAATTACTTTCCCCATGTAAAAATTATTTGTCTTTCCTTAACAACATGCATTATGTACTTATAAGGTCTTGTACTTCAGAAAAATAAAAAAAAATTCACAAAGGTTTAGAAACTAAACACCTCCAAGGTAATGTGCTGGTAAGTCCCAGAATAGCAAAATATTTAGTTATTGACAGCAATTCTTGTCCTTGAAATGTCAGTATTTTAGGCTTATTCACTGTAAGAACAGAAGAAATTGGCAAGTAGTTATTGTTCTTTGTTCTGTTTCCATAGCAGCAACAGTAATAAGTTGGGGTGGTTTTATTAATTTTTTTTTATTTCATCTTTACAGAACTCCTTTTTCCCTTTACATACTGGAAGTTTCTGGAAATTATAATGCATCTATCGCCAAATATACAATTGTTCTATTTCTGCCTAGGAGGAGCTGTGTTACAACAAATATTGTTTTAATATTTATAGATATAGAGAATTTGTCACTGTATTGTAATGATCTTATGTCACTACATGGTGAAGTTTGCTGCTTATGAATCTACCACGATGCAAACATACTCCCAGGTGCTAATTAATGTTCCAGTTTCCTTTTCCCCCTGTGGCAAGGAAGGAGCATTGTTGTCCCATATTGTATCACAGGAAGAAATTTAATGAGATTGTGCAGCTTTACAGCCATGTCCAAAATGCTACCTGATAAAATTCAAAATGTGACAGCAGTGCCCTCAGCCTGGCTCCTGCAGAGCATGGCTACTGCTGCTCAGCAGTGATCCTGTTCCACGTGGAGGTCCAAGGTGAGCCATATCCTATGCCCAGACTTTTATGGAAAAGAATTCAGGCCACAATGTCGTGTGTGGCAGTCAGATCCACCAGCACAGGGTAGGCTACAACAGAGGATTAGTATTTGCAACAGCTACTGACATTAGAGACCCACTCAGGGAAAACCTGCAAGTTAATATGTAAAAAAATTACTCAAAGCTGATAAGGGAATAGGATGGTCCTCTGGATATAAATATTCTTTCATTTCCATATTAAACAAGAGATTTTGTGCTCTTCTCCAAAACCAGCAGACTCAAATCTATGAATTTTTCTTAACTTGACTAGCACCTAATTATGTTAAAGAAATAAGAAAAAAAACGATGTCTGGACCAAAGGCAAGAACATCACTGCTTAGCTGTGGGAATATAGTCTGTAATTAGAAAAAAAAAAAAGATTTTGTATGATTTCATTTCATTGGTATATATTTCATAACTTAAACCACTGTAGTATTAACTTATTATTAACTGTAGTATAACTTATTGAACCCAAGCATGTGCTTTCCTCAAAGTAGCCCTGCAGCTTTGAAGTGCTTCAAAACACAAGCTTAATATGAGCAGCTTAGGGAGTGGTATCAGAAGGGCTGTTTCAGTGAAAAACAAGCAGCTCATATCTTCCTTTCCTCTGTGGAATCCAAAACACATCCTGCTTCAGTGAGTAATTTCCCTGAAGCTAATGGCATTATTGACAGATGCAACTCCATCAATTCTTCTAGTTTATTGAAATGGCTCATATAAGCCAAATGTATTATATACACTTAAATTGAAAATGTCCTAGTTGTATTTGTGTAATAGCTTATACAAATGCCCACATGCTCAGTAGCCATGGTTTAAAAGGGGAACAGGAGAAGGCATTTGACATCACTACCTTCAAAGGATCATGCTCTGAATGAAATCGGGGTAAGACTGATTGCTTGTAGAAAGAAGGAAGAAAAGCTCAGGTCAAATCTCAAGTACTATTATTAAATACTGGTAACAGGTAACTTTAGATGTGTCCTGTTCACTTGGATGGGAACTCTCATACAAATAAGTCACCACTGTGAGTTCAACAGACTGTTCTCTAATTTCACATCACTGTTGCAGCTGTGCCCTGTGGAAAACAACCAATGCTCCCCCATTCTTTTGAAAGTCACACCTATGCCACACATTTAACCCTGAGGTCTTCTCAACTTGATATTATTTCTTCAATTTTTTTTTTCTTTTGTTGTGACATTTTTCCATCTACTATAAGTAACTTTATTATCATGGGTTGTAATATCCACAAAAAAAAACAACCAAACAAACAAACAAACAAGAAAAACCAACAAACCAAAACCAAAACCAAAACCAAAAAAAAAAAGCTACAATAAAAAAATCTTGCAACTGACAAGGAGTAATTAAATTCAGACAATTACTGGTCAGATTTCCCCAGCTATCTCCTGCCTCATGTAATCATCAGTCTAAATAGAAAATCCTGGTTTAGAACTTCTGACATTCCAGATTAGGAATGGGAATTGAGAATTCATTTGCAATTCCTGATTGTGAAGCCAGGCTTTTGCAGAGTGCTGCAGATGTGGAAAAAATACAACTGGGTTAAAGGCTTTTGTGAATGTCTTTCAGGTAAAAAGGAGAAAAGCCATGTGTAAGCTATTCAATGAGCAGTTCTATTTTCAAGGCAAGAGGTGTGTATAATTAAAAACTAAATAGCCAGTGCCCAGTCAGTTGTTCTTAGATCAAATTCTAATCTAGAAAAACAGGAAAAAAGCACAAGTTGGCACAGAAACCAAACTATTCCAAAATTTCCTGACAAACTGTATTTCGTAATGTCTACAGTTTTGGTTTGCATCTTTTTTCCTCTTTCATTAGCTCACTCACAGGAGTACTTCATAAACACTTAGGAAAAAAATTGTGGAGAAATGAAGTTATTTCCATGTATAAACTAATGATAATTTCAAAAATTATAACAAATATGCAGCTCCTCAAAATTAAAAACCACATAATTCTGCAGATATTTTAAAATAGAAGTAACAATAAACTTATCACATGAAGTCAATAGAAAGGCAAGGACAAAGAAGAGATGTGCCTTGCAGGTAAGATCAAGTGCATGGGAAAAGAGTTCATCCCTCTGGCAACTCAACCCAGTCTCCTCTGCATATGTGCTTCTCATTTTCTGCTTGTATGCCTGGCTTGGGTTTTGCTGCTGTGCTCACTTTGGCCTGCAGCAAAAGAACAGCCCACATTTTGTCCTCCTGTGCTAAACCAACCTTCCAGCACTGGGCCTGAACCTCTGTGGTCTTGCTACTCTGCTCCATTGCTTATTTCATGCTCAGATCTGGACAGTGACAGAAACAGTAATTTCCTTGTTATAACAGGGCCTTACTCCCATTCATATTTGCCAGAAATACCACTGGAGAAAATAAGATTAAATTTTCCTGTTTCTTTCAGCAATTTAATCACAAATTAAAACCTTTCTAATGCAGCAAAACAAAGAAATAAAACCCAAACCCCTTCACATGGTGCTTTGGAGGTCAGACATCAGGCCGACATATTCCCATGGCCTCATTTCGTCTTTAGCAATGGATTTCACTATCAAGCATTACTATAATGCTGCCCGTATAGAAATCAACAAGAAGTAGGAGGAACATCCAAAAGGCTGAAGAACTCTTCTAGAGAAGGAAGTGCTGGGGTGAGACAGGACTAACAGAAGCTGTGAAACAGAAAATGTAAAAGGAAGAATGGGAAAAAGAACCAATCCCACCTCACGAAAGAAAATAAAACAAAAGACAATATTCCTCACTATAAATCTGACAGTAGGTATACAATCCCTCTTCCTAGGAACCCTTCTGGTAAGAAATGTAAAGACATTTAATAATATTAATCTCAATATAACAAAACAACTTGTCTAAGAGCACTGTCAGTTACACAAGCTCAGGGACTATCCATCACAAACTTTCCCGAGCACCCTGTTGGCATCCTCTGACTTTAGCACAATTTTAACTGTACATTTGTGCTCCCCAGTCTACAAACCACCCTGACTTCCACCAGATTTCTGGATTTATTTCATATCCAGTCACCCAAAGTAACCAAGAATGCAAAATTTACGAGCAGCTCTGGTAACTGGAATCCACTTTGGCAATTCTTACACATGCAAATGGACATACTGAAAGCAGCAATTGAGCAATTGAGACACTCACATAAACAAAGATTACACATGATTTCAGGAGATGCAGCCAAAAATCCTCTGAGATGCTGCAGGCATCTCACTTTTTTTTCTAACTTCTACTTTTCAAATGAAAGGAACACAATGATAAAGCCAAGTGGGAAAATCAAGGCATTAGGAATGCTGTGAGACAGTAAAAGATAGAATAATCTTATATTACAGAATAAATATCTCTAAATTGCTGTTTTCCCTTCTAATTGCATCCTAAAATCTCTTTTAATCACACTGGAAATGATCCAGTCCATTTATTACCTTGGGCAAATCTTCTCATTGCTCTTTTTCTATTTTTTAGGGTTTTTTCCCCTAAATACATAGCTGAGATTATTAATGTTTAGATTTTTTTTCCCTCAGGAGTGAAAGATTTATATTAAAGAAACAAAACAAAAGAAAAAACCCCAACCAACCAACCAACCAACCAACCAACCAACCAACCAACCAACCAACAAACCAAACCAAACCAAACCAAACCAAACCAAACCAAAAACTTCAGCTACCATGAAGCCATTACTAAGAGCAGACTTACATTATTATCCAGTATGCAGCTCTTAAGTAAATGTGTGATTTATTTTGAAAAAACACATTTTCAAATTTGAAGTTTCTTTTGAAATTTATTATTTGTATCATCTATTCCAAACCATAGGCATCAGAAATCTCAAAGCTGTAAGTGTTTATGTAGCTTTGCTGGGGAGATGAATTTGGTAAGTTTATGTAGCTTTGTATTTTTTAAACAACACTGATATAAAAATATTTTGCAAGTTTTCATCAAAAATCAATAAAAGTCTTTCAAGATTCTCCAAGGTTTTAGAAGAAAAGAGAAAGAATTATTTTGTGAGAGGTTAACCCACATCATAGACTGAGTCAGAGAGAGGAACAGAACTCAGAAATCTTGACTGTACTTCCCCATTTTTTTCATTGCTCTACCAAATATTGCCTACAGGACTTCATAACGTTTGCAGGTTGTTTTTGGCTAAACACTAAATGAGTTCTTGGTCACCTGTACTCAAGAAGGACCTTTGTCTTTAACTAGATTACAAAGAAGAGGGACTTTTGCCTACAAACCACATAAGGTTCTATCAGAATCACTTTTTCCTCAAGCAAAATTCCCTTTTGGTATATTGAATGGGTGAAATGAAATGACAAGCTCATCTAGTCTTCAATACGCAGCCTCATGCTAGAGCTATGTGAGGCAAAAGCTGAGGGCTTACTGACAGCAGTATAATCTCCCTAATGCTGAGATTGATCTAGTCTGCAGGGAAAGAGGTGGCTGTGGTGCATACAAATGAAGAAGCAATGCATTTGGAAAGGTTGCAGTGAGTCTGATCTCTCTGTCAGCAAAGCAGTGAGGCTGTTCACTAAATATCACAGCCTTCAGCTTGAGAAACCATGTATAGGAGGCAGAAAGAAGATAAAAGGAAAGATAAGTGAAGAGAAGGAGCAGCTGTGTTCTCTGTGACTGCTGTGATTAAAACACAATAGAGGAAACCATTCAAAGGCCAAAACTGTGACAGAAACGGGGTGCAAATTAAGCAATATGGACAATTGTGTTTGTGTTCAAGTGTGCCCGTGCTTCATGTAGCGTAGCTCTAGACTGAATCCAATTTACTGCAATACAGTTAAAAATTCACAAAGATCTGCTTTGGTGAAGTTCCTCCTGAAATTGTTCCATTTCTTCCAGAATGAGAACTGGAAGGGATGGAGCAACATTTCCAGCTCTGCCAAATCATCACCATTTTTGGGCTACCACATTTCAGAACATAAAACTTGTTTTGTAAAAGACCTATCTTGTGGGTATTTCTCTAGCAGAGCAATTTCAACCCCTGTGGGCAGATAGCTTCCTTAGTTTCCCATTCATTTTATATAAAAAAGTTTACAGGGAGTTGATTTGCAGAAATACCTTGGGTCAACCATTCCATGTATCAGGAATTCAGCAGGACCAAGGCTGACCAGTGATTGCCAGTGGTACTTGTCACTGGTGATGCTGCACCTTTGAATCTTGTGTTTAGTTTTGGGCCCCTTATGACAAGAAACATATTGAGGGGATGGAGCATGTCCAGAGAAGGGCAATGGAGCTGGTGAAGTGTCTGGAGCACAAGTGTGAAAGGAACAGCTGTGGGTGTTTAGTTGTAGACAGTGGTGAGGTCTCACCACTCTCTGCAACTCCCTGAAAGGAGGTTGTGGTGAGGTGGGAGTCAGCCTGATGGCAAGATGAAAGCAAATGACCTCCAGTTGTGCCAGCATGAGCTTGACTGGATATTAGGTAAAAATTCTTCATGGAGAGGGACATCAAGCACTGGAACTGGCTGCCAGAGGAAATGATAGATTCACCATCTCTGGAGGTATTTAAGAGGGCTGTAGATGTGGCACTTAGTGACATGGTGTAGTGGAGGACTTGGCACTGCTGGGGTAACATTTGAACTCGATGACCTTAAAGGTGTTTTCCAACTTAAATTATTTATGATTCTATGCACTTCAATGCAGCTGTACTTTGAAGTACCTAATTTTGTCCAGACCATGTTCCTGTATGGAATCATCAACCTTTGGTTTACTCTCCATGTGACTAATAGAGGGTAGTAGAATGATACCCATTCTAAATTTTTTCTTTATCTAGACCTCACAAATCTACAAGATCTTGCACAAATCTCCAGTGATGAACAACAGAATCCTCTGTTTTCTAGACTTTGGCACATAAATGTTTTATTCTCTTTCAGTGAAAGATCACATGATCTCTCATTTCTGAAAGGAGTTTCTTTCAAACAGGAAATGAAACTTGCTTTTACAGTAGTGTGAAGAACAGTTAGAAGCAAATTAAAAGTTTCCCAGCCAGGAAAAGCTGTATCTGAAAAAATGAGCATCACATCACCCCATCACAAAAATACCTCATTACCTATATTTCCCAAGTGCAATCAAAATAATCATAAAAGCTGCCTCTTTGCCAAACTGGGATGTGCTGCATGCCATCTTCTGACATCAGAACTACAGCAATTATTTATTTCAGCTGTAATGTCTGTATTATCCCTTTACAAGTGAGCTTTTAGGATCAGTGATGTGCTACAAACACTTGTTTCACTGAGCTATCAGTAGCCCTTGGAAAACCTCTTTGACTTTTAGAAGACCTCTTTGACTCTTAGAAGACATTAAGAAAATTCTTACTCATGGTGACTATTAATGAAGGTGAACAATGTTGTTTCAAGATTTTGAAATTATAGTTTTTTTACACAATTTAAAGGTTTATGTTTTTTATTTAAACTGCAGAAATCAAAAGAACTGATGTTAAGAAAGTGGTAAAATTTTGGTTGTCATAGCAACTGAGCTCAGTGAGTAGAGAAGCCAGAAAAAGCTAATTATCTTTTTTTCTCAATGTGCAAAACCTTAGGGTAATTTTGTTCAGCAGTCAAGTAAATGAATCCAAACCTAAAAAAGAAGGAAAGTAATACAATACAGTGAAGAAACATATGTGCTAAAGCTTAAACTCTGACTCAGACAAAACTCCTTCTGATTTGTGATCTCACTGAATCGTGGTTAAGATTTTAAAGATTTTATTCTGAGAGCCTGAAACCAAAGAACAGAAAAGCCAGATACTGTTGGCCTGTTTCATTAAAGAATCAGGTGCTGCCTCCACGGAAATAATTTATTACTTTATCCAGACAAAGGGTCTTGAATTTAGTATTGACAGGAAGTCTTGTCTCTAGACCAGGTAAATTATCTTGACTATACTCTCAGAATTCAAATTTACCCTCAAAGAAGTTGAGGCAACAGCTACACGTCTATTTAATCTTCTACAAAATCTTTGCTCAAAGGAGAATAATAAAAACATTTTAATTCTGCAGGAATCGTTGATTTCCTAGGATAAAAAGCTGCAAGTATGCCTACAATTTTCATATAATTTGTTTTCCTCTGTGCTTCCATTCCCACGGAAAATTAGTCCAAATTCAGTGACTGACCTTCATGCCATCATCTCAGTTAACCCATAATCCGCATTTAATAATAAACAAAAGAAAAACCGTGCTTGTTTTTTTCAGTAGACAATGCAGTAGTGCATTAAACTGGGTTACAACTCATACCATAAATTGTCCTGCTGCTGTATTTTGTTCACTCACTGTTACAAGTGAACATCACTGCTGCTTGTGGCTCTTCTGTGTTCTGTGTGGGGAGGAGGGGATTTCCAGGAGGGCAGCTTTCCCTGCTCCAGCCAGCCCACACTTCAGGCTGTGTGACAGCTTGTGTTATCCCCAACAGGGGAGCCCTGAGGCACCCAAATATTGCATTGCATGCCAATGTCAGTCACTCCAGACTCTTCCATGCAGTGAGCACACGAGCTGAATTTACTGTCTCAGGCAGAATTCTAATGGGGATTTAGTTATTTTTCTTACATAACCTACTTCTGCTCAGAAAGTCTTTCTGTGCTTGCAGTGCCACCTAACAATACATTATGACTCAACACGGTACCACACAGATGACTCAACAGATCTGCTAAAGTGACTGCCAGTTCATCAAAGAAATGCACATCATCCCTTTCATCATCCCCCCTAAATAAATATAAATTACTATCTTCCTTATTTTTCCATCCCTGAATCTGTTTCTGTAAATCCCTCATTCACAACAACACAGGATAAGGTAAATGTTTTTTTAAATTTTGGATTATTTTTGTTGCCAAATACATATTTGCTACTTCACATCTCAGTGTCTCCCTCTGTGTGATCACTCATGCATCCTCTCCCTTCGCTTCATACAGGAGAAATAATTTTTTTAGAAAATAAATGTCAACAATTATCTTTAGGAAAAATCCCATTCAGGAACAGGCATATTGTGTATACCTACAGGAACTGCAGATGCATTTGAAGTATAAATGCTCCTAAATAGCTTAACATGAATGAAGAAGGAATAACATATTCTTTGATGTTTCCTGGGTGAACATCAAAAAACTGAAGCAGTCACTTTTGACCAGGGTCCAGGAATGATCATGGATGATAGTTTTTATTTTCAGCTGATGTTGAAGGACAGGACATACTTTGAGATTTTATCATCTTCTGGACAACTGTCTAAGGCGGGTGTATTTTCAGACTTTTGAGTCTTATGACAGGAAAAATACATTGACGGAGTAAAATTAAACTTCAAACATAAGATTTAAGAAAAAAAGACAAGGTTAATTTAGTAGCTAAAAAAAATATGCTAGCAGAGAAAAGAAAAAGTAATCATACATCATTTTCAGAACTTCTAAGACTATCAGTTGATACTGCATTGAATGCTGACCAAGAAATCAAAGCAAATCCCCAGTTATTCCCATTACTAAGACATTTCAAGCTTATCTGACATTTAACATGGAGAAAAAACTGTTTGGAGGGAAGGAGATGTAATCGTCTTACTCTGCTGTTTACTGTGGTGTTGCAAGCCCTGAGAATGCCTGTCATTGCCAAATTTCCATCAGGTTATCCATGGCAAACACCTGCTGTGCAGACCAGGCTGGGCTGAGTGCAGCTGCAGGGCAGTGACCCTGAGCAGGAGTGAGCCATATCGCTCAGAGCACCTTACACTCTGGAAGTTTAAACTCTAGTAGTGAGGAGGAGCTCAGACAGTACATGAGATGTGGTTGAAAGATCCTCTCATCAGTGGAAATGACTCCTGGTGCTGAGGAAATGAAGCAGCCATCTCCAAGTCAGGCATTCAGTTTGTTAGACTCAGAATTCTAAGTCAACACAGGGAAAGAAGTTTCTCTTCCCTTTTATTAAGGTGGGTGCTTGCTCTTTGCAAATGCCAATTTCCATACATTGATTAGAGAGAAATAATAAATGACTAAACCAATTCTTAAATTTGTAGTTGGCTAAATTTCAATGTGATAATTCCTGATCAAAACTTTTGGAAAAAATTGCACCTTACTCCTTTATTTTTCTGTACTTTGCTGATTGATTTGAATTCTAATTTTTAGTTCACTTGCTGACAGATATTTGATACAAACAAAGTTAATTCCTTTTCCCTTTAGAATATGACAGGTTTACCTTTCAGTGAGGACAGAATTTTATGGATATTTTGGACTCACCTTCAGCAAGGGAAATAACACTTTTGAGGTACCAAGGTTTACATGGCTCTCACCTTTTCCTTCATCATCTAATGAGTGAATGGCTTCAATCATAGCAGTACTTTCCATTCACAAAGCATTAAAATATTTTCTAAATTAACATTTGCAGTGTTCTGCCTGTTATTCTGTCCATGCATAATTGAGGATACTAATAGATTAACTGGTATTATGAAGTGGCTGTCAATGGGGAATTTAGATGACAATTAGTTTCTATTTAGTGCTATAAAAAGTTTGGAGGACAACTTCCACAAATGCACATTTGTATATGCAGCTGTTAGTAAAATAATGAAGGATTCCATTAATGCATTTTCCAAACTACTTAGAGAACAGTAATATTTATTTTATCAGCAAAATTGCAGGATAACTCAAAGCAACACAAGTAGACTGAAAACACTATAGATTAATTACCTTGACTTTAGAAGGGCATCTGGCTCAATATGCTACTATCAAACCAAAAATCCACCGTGAATTGTGGAATTATTATTCCACAATTCTGGTGGTCATTATTGTTGAACTTATTGTAAAATAGGTGCAGTGCTGTATCACCACTTTAGTTCATAGAGAAGTATGCACATAAAATCTAAAGTTATTTATATAAGAGAGCACTGATCTCTGTCAGAGGACTTGCTGTTGGGTCTGAGAGGACAGGTGAGGACTGGTTGGTGGTGCAGTCCTGGCTCTGCCACCCACCACTGTTATTCCAATACAGAAGGAACAGCTCCATTGCAAACACTCAGCATTTGCACAAATTAGAATTTATTCACATAAAAATATGCTGTAGGACTGGGTTGTGATCTGCCAAATATTTCTTATGAATGGCTTGTTAAGAAAGATCATAAACTTTTGGAATTTCACATATCACTTTTGCAATTTAAAAGTTGAAAGTTCAATTTAGGCTTATCACTGATGCTGTTTTTACAGTCAACAAGGGAGAAGCTCTTCCAGAAGCTCTAAATTTGCCATCCTGATCTCTAGATGTCATCAGGACAAATCAATCACTGAAGACATTTACATCTTATCACTGCCTGCTGAGGATACATGACTTGCTTGGACCAGACTGTTTGAGAGAGCATAGTGGGTAAGACCAATGCCTCTCAAAATAAGCAAACATGGTGGGCTAAAATACACAGTCTTGTTTCAGTATGAATTAAGACAAATTTCTGTTGATGTTGAATCAATAAGACTGATTAAGATTTTCCTCCGTAAAAAAAACATTTTCACCTGTCCACCTTAGTCATGTGAGCTGAAATTTCCCATGAATATTTTTGAAGTTTCAACCAAGAAAAAATTGATGTCTAAAATGAAATTTACAAAGTTATANTAATGTCAGTCCAGGTGTTTTTAAAAAATATATATATAATGTCAGTCATGATGTTTTTAATAAATCCCTATTGCCTTCTTTAGGCAATCCCTTTAGCCTAATATTGCACTGTGTTGGTTAGCCTCAGGGATGTCATTGACTGCTGGCACAAAAAATCTAGCTGGATTTTCCCAATTTAGAAATCTCTGTGTTGGCTTACTGGGTTCTGGCATTTTGTAACTTTAAACACTGGAACGTGTAACAATGCTACTTCATTAATGGAATTTTTAAATCCCCATCAATCAAAATATCAATGACAGTTTAAATTACTTAAATTGTAAAACACTGTAAGAACTAGTGGTTGTTTCTTAGATTTCTCAAGACAGAAGAACTGATGAATATCTGTCTCAGGCACATAATTGCAATATTGTATCTACATCGTAGACTTTTGAAAGATGTTCAGTTTTGATTTAAAACTACAACAAATGCTTTAGGGCTAGTTTGTGCAATTAATTGTCTTTGATTAAACTTTTATGTTTTAATATTAATCTGAATCCCTGCAGCTTCATTTTTCAAACATTGGATTCCATTATGGCTTTTTCTGTTGGAGTGTTAACCATTATTATAAATCTCCCTTTCTTCAGATGCTATGTCACCCAGATCATTCAATTACATTAATTTTCAATTCCATATATAAAGGTCCCCTTCATGTTTGCACACCATAGAACTTGAAAACGCAATGCAGCAAAAGCTGCCTTTTTTTTTTGAAGAGGCTGAAAATCCTTAATTATTCAATTACATTGTATTTTCAAAACCATCTTATAAATAATAAATGATTCTTGATAAAAGAATATAAAAAGTAGCAAAATAGCAAGACATTACTTGCCAAGGCATCAGTGCAGATCACCCACTAAACACAGAAGAGCTAAATTACAAATTAGAAAATGGCTAAATAAGGGAGTTGGTGTTTCTTTATTCTAATGTGAGGGTCAGACCAGGAACAGCTTCCAACAGGGGATGGAGTGGCTGCCCAGTTATCAGGGAATCAAGACATCTACCTCTATATTTAACTCATCTTGTGTATTTTATTACAATATATATTTGCTTACAGAGGGTATTTTCACTTGTTTTGTCTACATTTTTTAAATGATTTGTATCTCTCAGTTTCAGAGAAAAATAAAGTAAATGACAACAAAACTGGATTTTATTGTTCCTGATCCTTTGACATAGTGATGATACAATCCATTTTCCAAATCTATCCTGGATCAGTGGCTGAGCCTAGGGAATAAGTAGATCTCTAAATATATTATTATACAGAGATGTTTCACAAAGAACAATGTGTATTTCATTCTGAAGCAATGGGACACTAAGTCTTAACAGTACAACTGAATTTATAGATGTAAGTCAGGTTGAATTACAGATAAAAAAAGAACAATTCCTGTTCTATTGTCAGCCGTGATCCTCTACACAGTGGCCAGCTCTGACCTGATGGTTTCTTTTCATATGTGAATTTACTTGACAGTCATAAATGCTGACCCCTGCTGCAGTGAGGTCTCCTCTTTATTGGGTAGAGGTTTATTGTCACCAAAATTTGCAACAGTAGGCTTTGCCATTTTTTCTTACTTTTAGATTTGAGAAAACAACTGTATCATTACTAGCATTTCACTTGCTGAGGAAGAAAAATTGATATTTTAGCTTCAGGTTGAAAACCAGCAGACACAGCTCTTTTAAGTGCACCTTTCAGTCCTTTATGACTTTGAGGCACATATAACTTCACAGCAAGGTGCAGAGAAAGCAGAAAGAAGCAAATGACTAAAAGCCCAGAAAGACAGAAAAAAAGGCCCAAAATTGTCTTTGCTGTCTATTTTATAAATATCCTTTAGGCAGTTGATACATTTTCCAGACATTAAATTATCTTCTATTTGCTTTTACACGTATTTCTAAATGAGACAAATCTGTTAGCATTATGGTATTACCAAAAGCAACCTGTGTCAGAGTGCCATCTCTATTGCTGAAAAGGTTACTATTTTTTTACCTCTTTTCCTTGAGTGAAAAAACCCTGAATGACTGTTGTAACTGCTGGATACCAAAGCAGAACTTTTTTATCCATAATAGGCAGGCTGCTGAAGTGTATAATACTGAGAAGCTAAAAATATCAATGTTTTATCTGTGTTCTTGTAATTTCCTCTAATTTAGGGGAAAAAATGGTCAGACTTTTCTTTTGGAATTAAATATGTCTGCAGTGCACAGTGTTGCTCCAACAAGATCAACCCAACCACACTCTGACATCCACATGGTGCCATGGTGCTGGAAATAAGTTTGACAAATTTTCCTTGGATGTACCACCAGGCTACTACAAGTCTTTGTTTCCTTTGCCCAGAACCAGCTGTCCTGTAACTCTCTTGAAGTCTCTGGACTGCCCTCATTTCCCCCATGTCTGCAGCTGAGACTCCACAAGCAGAGACTGCTGAAGTTTGAAGATAACAGGAAAAGCCTGACACACAGGTTTTAGATTCCACCTTTAAATAGTGGAACATCTAAAATATTAAATGTGTTTTCCAAGATATTTCCAGGTAAATGCAAAAACTGATTTAAACTTGAAACAAAAGTCCAGAAAAAAAGTGAAAGACAAAATGTTAAATATTTCTGCTTTTGTCCCTATTTTTTGGCAAGCTAGATACATATATTATACATCACACAGGTATCCTAGTAAAAGAACCTCAAACGAAAAAAATTACTGTGTGTTCTTCTCTAACAGGTCAGTGCTGCTAGAGATAAGTTTAGAGCTGCCAGATATGAGTTTATACAGCTAGCCATTGCCCTTGCAGGCTGATTTTGCTCAGCCTACCTGCAGACCCCATTCTTTCTTTTGAAGGCCATTCAGTGAAGGAACTTGTACAGCTTTTTTGCCTGGTTTTGGTGACATATCATTGCAAAGGACATATTTTTCCAGAAGTATGTGAGCCAGCTACTTCCCAAACATCTGGAAGCCCCAAGATGTTGCATGTAAACTGTGAGAGCCAGGAGCTGAACTTCAGTGATCTGTGTCCTTTTCAACTCAGGTTATTTTATGACCCTATGTAGTTTAATTGGAGTGTGTCGATATTCTCAGACTTGATATAAAACTGTAAAGAAAGGTGAATAAACATGCAGCAGGTGCACAAGAATAAAAAATTCCTTTCCTCAACAAGAGTATGAGAATCCCTCCAGTACTGATGATTCTGCACAAAATTCAGGCAATGAGTGATAAGAGTAAAGCTGTCTGAGTGGGCAGAGGAGATGGCAGTGGGCTGGCATGACAAGAAGTCCAACAAACAGAGGGCATATTAAAGAAAATGCCAAGGAGTGCACTAAGAGCAATTCTACAGCCCCACTA
Source organism: Peucedramus taeniatus (assembly GCA_013400575.1). Lineage (NCBI taxonomy): Eukaryota > Metazoa > Chordata > Aves > Passeriformes > Fringillidae > Peucedramus > Peucedramus taeniatus. The sequence continues at coordinate 4,981 of WBNO01016053.1, read as the reverse complement.
GCATTTAGAAGATATGGAAAACTCCTTCATTCATCAGGGTCAAAACACAGCTGTGCTAGTCATCTGCACAGCTATATTTTGGTGTTTTCAATGAACTAAATTGTGCTGCATTGAATTATATTTCATACACTTGATAATTTTGATCCATTTGTTCGAACACTGTCCTGGCTTATATGATAGACTTTCTTTTTATCAAGGAATGGCATTGGGGTTATGTTGTTCTGCAAAATAATGGTAATACAAATAGACCACTTATGTCCTTTCCTTTTGAAATTTATTCCTTTTTGTAGAGAACGGTGCTGAAGGATGAAACATGATGTAAAGGTATAGAAAAGATGTGAGGTCTGTTTTCTATCTCTGCCACAGTGTTTTTGCACCATGCAGGGAGGTTACATATTATAACTCAACATATCATGTAAGTTATGGTCTTTGCTGTTTGCAGAACTGGAATAGGGCATCACAAGATCTGAAACCAAATTTTGTACTTTATAGACACTCAGGGATTCAGTTCTGCACGTCTGATCTGCCCCATTTGAAAATGGAAGATGTTACTTTTCCAAAGACAACAAGAGATTAAATGCTTCACCACTAAGGACCAGAAAGGGAAACAACTATTTTTCTAATATAAGTGCTTCTACAAAATTAGCATCTCTAGTGCTTTGTATACCGAAAACAGACTGTTAGGTTTCTTCCATGAACCGATTATGAAATATTGTTATCTGAAAAAAAGGGCATTGGTGTAAAAGTAATTCAAAGATCCCTGCTGTGAAAAAGTCTAGTACTTGGCTTGTTAACCTTCTCCAGAATTAACATCTCTGAAGTATAAGATTGTATGAGGTAGTAAACACAGTTCAAACTGTCCTGTATAGGATCAGAATCTTACATGAAAAATGTAATGTAGAAATTTCTGAGTCTGATTCAATGGCTACTCTCTTTCAGAGTCTATTTTGTTTTTTTTTTCCCTAGAAGGAATTTAAACAGGGGCACTTGTTAAACAACACAGAAAATCTTAGACAGCTGTAGTTAATGCAAATGTACCCATTTGTACTTTGAAATGAAACAACTGACACTTAAAATGAAAATTCATGTTTAAACACTCTAAATATAATAATGATACCTTCAGCAGCATCTCCATAGCTAACATTTCTGTCAGAATGGCTCAGGTTTGCTAATCTTTTTACCTTCAAGTTGTGAGTTTGTCAGAAATAATACTTAATTATCAACTTGAAAGACTGTGAATTACCTTTGTTATGGCTTTCACTTGATTTCTCAATGGTGTTATGACCTTGGATCCTTGAGAGGAAGTCTATAAAGTAAATCTGGCATCAATACCAGCTACAGAATTTTACGTACAGTAGTAACCAAAGTACTGGCCAGTCTTGCATAGATTTTTCAAAGGGCAAAGTAGCCATGCACTTAAAACAATAACAACAACAGAAGCAACAACAACATCATTCCAGTCTGATCAACTTGAAATCAACACTTGTTTTTTTTGATTTTCACAGCTTTTTTTTTGATTCCGTATTCTGCTTCATATGAATTTTTCAGGTGAATGTACTTCTCTTGGCTACCATTTGTGCTAGTCATTCAATTAGCAAAGACTCTTTCACATGCAGTTTTTGTCAGTGCCAGTACATGTTTTCAAGTCCAATTTTGTGTTTGAGAGTTTTTGAAAGTGTTGCCAGAGCTCTGTATAAAATATTTAATCACTGAGAGTATCAAAATAAAATTGATTCTCTGTTGGGGTGTTATTAGCATTAATGCTCCTGAGCTAAAAGGAGATGCTATGGGACATATTTTCACAGTGAGCTAGATGGCATTTTAATCTTGCAGTCACACTGAGTATAATTAGAGACAGGTGGCTAAAGCTCCACATTCTATTTCAAAAACATTATGTTCTCTCCATTCAGATATGCCTAACAAAGCCCCAAATTTGTCCTGTTATATTTTGCCAGCTGAACTTTGCAAAGTAGAAGATGACATAGGCTGTAAAGCCTGTGCATTAATTTAGCTAAGCCCACGTGGATTTCAGGTAGTTTAAGATCGCACAATGCATGGTTACAGTATTATGTAGCATGGATTTTACAGCAGAAAACACCACAATGACCACCTATTCTGACCTATCTTTTTCCTGACCATAGCATTTCAGGCATATTTGCAGTGGAGAGGTGATTACTTCATCTTGCAGAAGAAAAGCTGATTCTGGGGAAGATGGTATTTTGCTGAGAAACTAGATTTATATTTTACAAAGTGGATAATTTAAAATGAAGCATGTATAAGATGGTACATAAGAGGAATATGATATTAGACAGATTACTGTATAGCCAAAATCTGCATGATTTTGCACTGGAAATAGTTATGCATTGATGTCTCAGATGCAGCATTATGACATTAAGTCTCTAACACTGCTCCCTGGCAGACAGCATGGAATACGGATCTGTTCATTCTGATTCTTATGTTCTTAACATTAAAAAAGGCCTTAAAATCAGATGTTTAGATAAAGAATATTTCCTATTCTGTGAAACAGCATCTAAACACTGTTGGTGCACTAGATGCACCAAAATCTAGAATATTTTGGTGCAATATTCGCCAATCTTTGAATTCTGTGATAGAAACTTTTAAAATTACTTAACAGAAGAGACCATGCCATATACGTTATTGTTAGACTTAAGCCATCTGTTTCTCATAGTCATCTGAGAGGTATAAAGCCAGACTTAAATAATTTAAATCTCAAACATGTGAAAAATTACTTGCATTTTAAAATCTAACATATTTGCTTTCAAAAACCTGCATTCAATAAGCCAGCTTCATGGACTAGACGCGTCTAGTCACTAGGCATTCATTTACCAAGTCTGCTGAGACATCTTCTACCTGTCCTAGAAAACTTACATTTGATTTAGTTGGCTGAAAAACTCACTGCAGGGACCTACCTTTAAAACAGCAAAAATATACTGCTCCCAACTTTTACATCATAAACTATGATTTAAAGCACTTATCCTGAAGAAAAGAGACCAGATGAATTCCATTTTCAGCCTTGAAGGGATTCAAGCCCAGAATACTTCCATGGCTGGTAACAATCCTAACCAAAAGCCTATTGTTTGGGTCAGGTGAGGAGAACCATTTAGACAATTATAGCCCAAATCTTACCAGTTCTGGCTCTCAATGTGAGTGGGTGGTGAGGGTGCATTCCAGAACAGTTGCTTAGTTCACAGCTGTCCTATTGCAATCTGATGTCCCATTGTGCAGTAACACAATTTTTTCTCCTCTGTCACATAGGAGTAAATCTTTTTGCTGTGCAACTGACCATTTTCAATAGGAGCAAGGCAAGTTAAGCCTCTCTGTTTTTTTTTCATTTCAGAATGACCTGAGGGAAGCATAGTCTTTATTAGACAGAGTTGGGCCTTTTGAGTTTTTTCAGGACTAACAAAGGTATTGAACTCACCAGTATTCTTTTCAAGCAAATGATCTTTGAAATAATTAGTATATCTTCAAACAAGATAGCCAGCACTTAAGAAAACCCAAAGACTTTCTCATCTTTATGCCTCATTATACATGATAGAAGAGAACAGATTCCAGTTTCTCCCCAGTTCCCATTTTTTTGAGTGGCTGGAGTATCTTGGACAGTATTAGTCAGGCACTTCAGTCTTTGTGAAAAGGGACCACATCTGTAATAGAACACCAAACACGGTGCTGAACTGCTGGCAGAGTTCATGGCAAAACTGTGGCCAGTGTAAACTCATGTGCTTTCCAAACACTTCTTGGTCACTGCTCAGGGGTGAGGAGGGACTGAGGAGAGTCCAAAAGAAAGCAGAGTGGATGCAATTATCCTGCTTTGGTAATGAGGGAAGCATAGATGCCTGAACACAAGCCACTTGGTGCTACCTGCCCTGTCTTCCTGTTATGAAAATGCAGGTGGGTGCCTACACTGGACAACAGATTTCTTGCAAGGTGGCCAAGATTCATAATTCCAGATATGTGATTTTTATTAGTCTGTAGCCTTTGGTACATCTAGCACAAGTTCAGCACAGTGAACAGCTCTGTTCCAGGAATGAGGACGAGCAAGGTGACTGAAAGGCCTTGTGCCTATCATTCAACTTTACTGTTGACAAAAATCCTTGCTCAAGTCCTTTTATGTTGAGAAATGATGATTAGCACCAATTATCTGAAACTGGTGGATTAATGTACTGATTAAAGCACTGTTCAGTATGTTGCTAATGAAAGCCTTCTTCAGCAAATTGACTAAAGCAATGTTATCAAGCTTCCTAAGGATCTACAATGAAAAACCAAACAAACAAAAGTCAATTAGTTTTAACCCTCACTGGAAGTTCTTTTATCTTAAAACTTGCTTACTGTCAGCAAGTAATCTATGCAGTAATAAACAGATAGTTCCTTACTAAACTTATTTCAAAGCTGTTTATATATACTCAATTTATCAGTCCCATAAGGACAAAATGCTTTCATAGAATATACACAGAAATACATTCTAAGGAATACATATGATTTTTGACATCACAGAGGTCAAAACTGAGACTCACTAGCTGATAATGGTTTATTTTTAATGAAAAGTATGCAACATAAAAATATGTATCCATATATATACTTAGTTTTGAAATTAAAGGGAACAAATAAGACTTGCTTTGATGTGAAAAACAACATATGCATTTTATCTCCTAGACAAACTACATATGATTTTGACAGTCTTTGAAGCTCTGTAATAGTCAGAGCACAATTTGTAGCTGTTCTGCCAGCCATCAAGTACTTTCCCTCACAGATGCTAGAAGGCCTGGGTACATATTCCTGTGCTACATATGGAGTGGGCAACGGTGTCCTGCACTTGGCAAACCCAACAGATGAGGGGGTCACACAGTAAAGGAAGACTAAGATCTCCTTTAGAAACAGAATTCTGCTCCCATTCATGTGAAATGTTTGATTCGGATGATGTATTTTGACTTTATTATTTTGTATTATATATATATATATA
>WBNO01016050.1:1602-22550 GCA_013400575.1 Peucedramus taeniatus | reverse complement strand
TTGGCATCCCTAAATTATCAATGCATATTTGAGCGCATATTAAAATGACTTGTATGTTTCTTAAAATTGATTAATGGCTGCTCAAGGTTTGCATACTGTGTTCCTCATTAGGTTTTATTTTAACTATCAATCTAATTGATTGATCAGACAACAATTAAATGCCTATTGATCAGGTATGGATGTGGTTTACCTGAGAATATGTATGTTGAACCTCAGTGATAAAATGTATTAATTTTTTTATTATTATTAATTTTTTACCTGTGTGGCATCTTAGNAAGATCAGTAGATTATTTTTTTTGCAATTAAAATGGGAGAGAAGAATAATTTCTACAGTTCAATTTTTAATTATTCTATCCATTCGGCAAGTCAGTGTGCTGCTAAAAAAATGTTTTTTCTTTATATCTGAGGAAATATTAGTTCAAAACTGAGAACATAACAGAAGAATAATTTTTATCTCACAAATTAATTTTTCAGCAGTCTGTCTCCTATATTCTACAGAAAGTAACTATCTCAAGAAGCAGGTAAATTAATTTATGTTTGGGGATTTATGTATTTTGTAAGATACATTATTTTGTTGTGGAGCAATTATTTATGTCATCCTCTCTAACAGCTATAAAGTTTGTTCAAGTTGATTTGTATACCACAGCCTGGATAATTTTGTTTCTTTTATCTATGTTTTAATGGCCCATTATCTATGGTTTAATCTCAAAGGCCTTATCCATGAAGCTGAAGGAATATATATATTGTTTAAGAAATATTGTACCACATAAGCAGAAATAATCTGACTTCACCATCCTTTCACTGTTAAAAGCTGTAATTTAAATACTGATGTGGACCCCACTTTAACTGCTTTAAAACAAAAGAGTTTCTTAATGCACACAATATTAGTTTGATTGTGCGTTTGAACACTGAAGAAAATCTGTAGTTCCTTTTAGGCTGTTAATTTACTGGAAACTTTTTTGTTGCTGTCAAATGTTCAGCTTAAATGTTTAAATATCATTATTTGCTGAAGGGAATTACTTTGAAGAATGATGCTGATCCCAACAAGAGCAGATGTCTATTTCTATGCTCCAAAAACCTCAACTAAAATTCACTTCCAGTAATGAATACTTCTAATCAGCTGCTTGCAAAAAGTAAAAGGATCAAGAATTTTTCACAGAAAAAAAAATCCCAATAACATGTGAATTGGGGGTAAAAATTATAAGGTACTAAGTCACAGACTTTGAAAGACAAAGTTCCCTGTTTTATCCAGATGAATATTTCAGACAGCTTTTTTTAACTTTCTTGCAGATGAAGATAGTTTGCTAATTAGCTACCAATTAATTGAAAAGAATAATAAAAGAAGTTTATACATTTCATCTATGGTTTATTGACCCTGATTAACTTGACACAGCCTTTTCAATTCAAGGTTTTGACAGAAATAATTCTTTGCAGGTCCAAATCCAAGGAAACTGTTCAACAAGTATTTTTAAAATATTTCTTGCTTTTTTTACTCCTGCAAAAATTTCTACTAGATTTACTGCTTTGTCCCAACACTTTAAGCCAATTTTTGGATATTTCTATGATCCAGTGGGCCATGATATAAACATCAGAATTGCCTATCAACTATTTTCCACTACTAGTACAAAGACTGTCCAGTAGCCAAGACTGCCACTGTTGGACTGTAAAAGGAGATGCTCAGTATTAACAAAAATAATTTCATTTCTCTTAAACACATTTATTCCTTTTTATTTGTAACTTAATAGGCTTATTTCTGCATCTTTTCCTGAAACTGATGTCAGGGCCCTGAGTCCATCCCACCTTGGAGATTTGGTGCATGGCATCAAGAATTATCATTACCCTTTACTTTCTGGAACTATAATTGGATGAAGTAAATACAAACAGATTGCTGCCAGGTTTTAAAAATACCAATTCAGATTAATTAAAATATCCATAATCTAATTCCTTTATGTTACTCATATAACAAAAATCATAATTTTGCAATTTTAATTCAGTTGTAACAAAAGAATTTTTTTAAGTATTTCCCTGCAATAATACAAAATGAAATCACTGCTCCTTTTTGCTTCTATGGAGCGCAAACAGGGAACTTCCTCACTGCAAATGAAAGTCTTGGCTTTAACTTACTCAATTATTTTTGAAATATCTCTTAGAGCAAGAATCACATCTCACTTCCTCAGTGAGCCACAAAAGCAATTAACCTTGCAAAAAACTGTGCCCTTCTTCATCGGCTTGAAACATCAACCAAATTCTCTGCTTTGAAGTACCAGAGTTATTAAAATTATTCCAAAACCTTCAAACTAGGAAGCCTCCAGTTTGCTATGTGGCATTCCTTGCTTTTTGCCTAAGGTTTATGCAATCTCCCTGAATCCCACTTGCATTCCAAGATGCAGAAAACAGCTCAGGTATAATTTCCAAATCAACACTTTCTTCGGCATTGCTGACCCTGCATTCATCATGTATTTTTGGTCATTTTGGAGCATAACTTCTCCCGTGATGCCCTAGAGACCTCTCCTCTCACACAAACCCACAATCACGTTTGTCAAATTTCTGATAATGCCACAAAATTATCACCTTTGTCTTTCTTCTGTCTTCATGCTACATCACCAAGTGTTCTCAGACCTTTGCAGATTAAACTGGTGGCTTGTCTCCTGTGGTTCCAGCTGGCTAATAAAAATTAAATAAATCAGAGAAGCTTCTGATTAAAATATCCGTCACAGAGGCTCTTCTGTGACTGTCACACTGCTTCTCAGTAGGGTCTTGCTCTCAAAGCAAGACATCAGGGAACTACACCAGCAGAAATTTTGTCCCAGCCACTGTCTTGCTCTATTCTGTGATGTAGGGCAGAAATCAGTGCAGCTGATGAGGAAAATCTTATGTTTCTGAGGAAAATTAAGTGAAGACAGAAAGCCAGGTGTGATGAGAGATCAGTGTGACAGAAGGACAGGGAAAGTTGCCCTGACAGATGACACTGGCATATTTTCCTTAAATTACCCTTTTGAAGAAACAATATATTCTCAATTACTCTTCTTTGTTTCTTCTTCTCTGCCATTTTACTTTTAAAAAAGTTGCAGAACAACTGCCTCAAAGCAAAAATAAAAATTGAATGGTGAAATTTTTTATTGTTTGTTCAAACTGATTCCTAATAAACACCTTATTTGAAAGTGGCATCGACTGCCCCTAAGGAAGAAGGACTTACCTGTTAAGAATCAAATAAAACCCTTTAAGAGAATAAATGTTCAACAGTTTGAGCAGCAATTTGACCCATCTGCCTTCCCCAGTGGTGCTTCTCTTCCCCTGTACATACAGATCTGACTGAAAGATTTTTTTTTTTTAATGTTCCATCTCCCAGGCTATAAGACTCCCAGCAACTGCAATCACATGAAAATTAGAGATACTGTCCCCAGCTTGCGTTTTTCTTTCTCTCCTTTTTATTCAGGATTTGGACCATCAAACCCTCTTATTTAAACTGTTTAGTTTTGAAAAGATTTCAGAAAGTGAAATGCTTACACCTTTTCCAGTTATTTTTTTCTCTTGCCAGTTTGTGCTATACCTGCGTAAGGGTTTGCAGCCAATTCTGCAGAATATCTTCCAAGTAATACTTGAATAAAATTTTTCAAACAATTTTTTTCTTAAGGAAGAGGAGTGGCTGCAGTATGAATGTGTATCAAGAATTCTTGCTGTGGTAACTCTTTCTGTAACTGGGAAACATAAAGTTAAAAGGAAGTTCTGGAGACATTTTTTTTCAAGAGAAAGCAGAAAGTCACCAGAATAGTGGGAAATGTAAAAATGTATGGGAGAAATTACTGTAAATCTCAACAGTCTTGAATCTTTTGAATCAACATTTCACTTTAGATTAATATGGTACCAGATGCAGAGACCCTTCTCTGTTCACAGGTTGAGAGTTCCTTGGGTGAAAGTTGGAATACCACCCTTACTGCACACACAGAAAACACCTATCTTCCAAACAGAACCTGGAATGATGGTAAAGCTCTTCTGTGAAGAGCATTTTGTTTCTTTTGTCATTTTTTAGTCCTTTGCCCTTTGTCTCAGCCTGGACCTAGGGTTAAATTTTAGAGAAAAATAGAATCCTGACCTATAGTATGAGTGGGTCTAAAGAGAACTAGATAAAAGAAATTAAAGGCAGTTAAAATTTTTCTCTGGAGGGTTTTTTTCTTTTTAACCAATGGAAGGGATGACTTGTCCAAATGACTGCCTAAAATTAAGGTCAGGAAAAACAAAAAATCTAGAATTTCAACTTGAAAAGGGCTGGATAAAGACTGTCAAGATATGGGTGAAAGAAAACACAGCACTCATGTGGAGTTAGGAATCCATTGTTAGTGCCATTCATCTTTTAACAGATGAATAGTCTAAATTGTCCAGCTAATACCTCATCAATAGTGGACCTAATTCTTGAACATAATTTTCTAATATCTGTCTCTTTTCTCTGTCATCCATTCAGTGTCCTTCTGGCTCCAAATGCTGTCAGTTACAATCCTCCTCAAGAAGACTCAGGGACAGGGAGGTAGTAACAGCTCTCCACTTATTGTTTTGCATTGCAGCAATCACAAATCATATTCAAGATGAAGGCTGCTGCCTTTCATTTTCCTTAGGGGAAGAAAAACAACCCACAGACAGTTTTAATGTGATCGCTCTGACTGTTTCCCACTACACTAATCTAACTTGTCAAAATGTGGAGACATATTTAAACTTCTTGTTGGTTTCCTCTTATCTTTCCCATTAAGATTATCTCTGCAATATCTACTGTATTGATCACTCAGTATATATAAGCACCATAAATACAAGACTAGCATTAGAATTTATTACAGCAGAAAGAAAGAAAGAATTCAACTTCACATTTGAAAAGGCTATTTCCAAGAGTGGCCTCATGCAAAATTATGCTTCAGAAGAGCAACAGTTGGATGCTCAGATCTATGATCTTTCCTTGTATTCATACATTTCATCATTTCCCATGTTCACGCTAAGAAGTGGTATCTAAGAAATCACATGGGAAGAGATTTTTGAAAAACATCATACCACTGTGCCAAGCCCTTTGTTTTACACACAATCATCTTCCTTGAAAAACTTACAGAATGAAAAATCCTTTACTAGTTCCACGCCTCAGGATATGAAATCACCTTGGGCGCTCTTGCTCTGGGAGACTTTATGAAAATAATCATAGATAATGTTTTGATGTGCATTCTGAAAACATTCTAACAGCTTGCATTGTGTTTGTGTGGCACTTTTGGTAGCGGGATGCTGCAGGGATGTATTATGGGAGAAGATGCCAGAGTTGCCCCCATGTATAACACAGAGAGCTCTAGCCAGCTACAGGATGGACCTGCTTCTGGCCAGGGCAAGTCCATCAGCAGCGATGGTAGTGCCTCTGAAATAAGGTATTTAACAAGAGTTTAAAACCACTGAGTGGTTTAAAACCACTCTCAGCAGCAGCTGAGAGAAAGGAGTGAGAACATGTGAGAGCAACAGCTCTGCAGATGTCAAGGTCAGTGCAGAAGTGGGGTGGAGGAGGAGCCACAGATGTTGGAGCTAAGATTCCTGTGCAGCCTGAGATGAAGACCATGGTGAGGCAGGCTGTGCCACTGCAGCCCACTGAATTCCATGATGGATCAGATATCCACAGGAGCAGTTAGTTCCTTAAAGACTATACCCCATGGAAAGGACCCATGAAGAAAGTTCATGAAGAAATGTGGACTATTGGAAAGATTCACTTTGGAGAAGTTAATGAAGAATGATGTCTTGTGGGTGGAACCTCTCACTGGAGCAGGGGAAGATCATGAGGAGGAGGAAGAAATGGCAGAGACACAGATTTATGAAATGACCACACTTCCCATTCCCCATCCCCCTGTGCTATTGGATCAGGGGAGGAGGTGGACAAATTGTGAGTGGAGTTGAGCCCAGGAAGAAGAGAGGGGTGGGAAGCAGGAGACTTTAGATTAATTCTTATTTCTTATTATCCTACTCTGATTATGATTGGCCATAAACTAAATTAAGTTTTTCATCACCTCAACCTTGAGAATGATATTAATTTTCATTATAAAAAATGTATTAAGTAATTTAAATTCCTCATGCATTTTACATATGCTTGAGGAATTTGTTTTTTGTCTGTTTTTATGCAAATCTAGCCTTTCCTAGATATTTCTGGAAAATAAATTTTAGCATTTGAGAGTTGAAAACTCAATGAGTTTTAGACCATTCTGTCAAATAGAGGAGAGTATACATGGCCCTACATCCCTCAAATGCCATCAAACTATGGAGCACCAAAATGTACACCCCAATACCGAACAAGAAACCTTTGACTATCCATAAGAGATCAAAAGTAACAACTAGAGGATATCTAAGGAAAACAGGTGAGTTCAAAAGCAATAGTGCTCTTTTGTCTGCCTGCAGTTACAAGGACTTTGAAGACACACCAGTGAAATTGAACATTTCTTATTTCATAAAGACAAGTGAATAACACTATTTCTATAATGCTGTGGAAAGGCTTGTTTTTCAGTAGCACTTCTGAATGAGGAAAGCTGATTTCAGCTGCAACAGGATGTATCTAGCTGCCTCTTTTATTTTTACAATAAGAGAAACTATAGCTAGATACAATAAAAGTTCTCAGGATTAAAATTCAGCCATTTTTTGTTCAACTACTCAGTTTGAAAACATACTACATTACACAATCATTTTTATATGTAGCTTGTTGGAGGGAACACAGGCAGAGACTAGTTAAGGAATAACATGAACTTTCCAAGGCTAGATAAAATGTGCATGAAAAAGAGAGAGTATCTCAAGAACAAATAAAAACATGCATCAGGTAAGTAATATATTTTGATACTGAATTTAGAAAGAAAAAAAACATTTACATGGTCTGATGTGTTTTTCTTGGTAGATATTTTCTGTAGCTGTGATTCTATTTTCAATATACAAAATAGCACAAAAGCAAGAAAACATGCTGCCTTTTCTCCTTTCTTTATTTCCCCAATCCTTTGTTATTCTCTATGCCAGCTGTTATTATTATTATTGTTATTTCAATGTAATTTTGAAGGTTTGCTTTGTCTTCAGTTTTTGACCTGCAGGTCATATTATTGTTGAGTTTTTTTCACATTTTTAATCAGTGTAATCTTATACAGTGACATTCTAGACTTCTATTTCTACAGAAAATATTTCTCTTTTCTCAGGCTGAAATGTGAGGCACCCATTTACATCCCTTATTTTCAGAACACTGAATCATGGCACTGGGCACAAAATTATGTCATAATGTGGGAATTACTTTTTGCTTATTAACTACCTAAAATGTAATACCATATAGTTCACATTGCTACACATTAAGATTAAATATGTGGAAAATTGTAGTTATTTTTCCAGATCAACAGGAGGATCTCTTGACTTTCTTGAATGCTAGACTTCAGTTTACATGACCTAGCCAGGCAGGTAGTACTTAAAAGGCCATGGAATAAATACATCAATATAGAATACATGGAATAAATACATCGATGTATACAGTGGATTTATAGAAGGTTTGTCCTTATGTGTTCCAGGTCATATGATGGATAAAATTTCACTGTGCAACTATGCCAAGCTCCATGGTTGCCATAACCACCTTGAGCATGTAATTTTTCTAGATGTAATCATCTATCATCAATTACAGCAATACCCTTTTTTCCAAGGGAGTGTGCAACAAACCCAACAAGAATCAATAGAATGTAGCATTTTAAAAAAGCTGTGCATACAGCGATAAACTGTAATGAAGAAAGCTCTGGATGTGTGAAAACACCACTGTAATGAAGAAAGCTCTGGATGTGTGAAAACACCACTGATATACTGAGGACTGCTCTAAGAAATGCAGAGTTCACTGCTTTTTTTAATTATAAAGTCTAAAAGTAACAGGCGACCACTTTGGCAGTGCACTGCCTTTTTCTTATGACACTTTATAGCGTTAGACCTGATGTCTTGTGTCTTCACAGGCAAAGACTCAAGTGAGTGCAGAGCTTTGTTTCTTACAGACTGGGATGAAAGTTATATAGAGAACTACCAATAGTAGCTCAAAAAGCAACAGGCCTGCTAGTGTTGGGTGGGCTGGAGGAAGCAGTGAAGGGATATAGTGAAAGCAGAAGTGAAAGTATGAGAGTGTCATAGCAAGAGGCACTAACAGAAACTCTGGCTACCAGGAGCTGTAATACTGTCACAGATTAGAAGGAATGTTTTGCTCACACCCATTGAGATTAACTCCAAGGGGAAATATCCTCATGTGTTCCTTGAGAATTTATGCCATAAGTGCTCCTATTTTCTAGTTCTTCTAATTACTCATGAGATAACACTGGGCTGGGAGTTAAGAAGTAGCTGAGCTAAGAGACTCAGCAGCAGGCTTACTAGCAGTCAATAACTAAAGACAGAAAGTAGAAGATGCTTGCTGCAGCAGACCCTTGAATCATAGAATGTCCTGGGTTGGAAGGGACCTTAAAGATCTTCTACTTTCAACCCCCTCTGCCAAGAGCAGGGCCACCTTCCACTCTATCTCAAAGTAAATATTTTTTCCCTAATATCTAACCTAAACCTACCCTCCTTCAGTTTGAAGCCCCGCAAATTTTCCCTTATCCTGACTCTGCGTTCTCTTTTTAAAAGTCCCTCTCCAGCTTTCTTGTAGGCTCCCTTCAGGTACTGGAAGGCTGCAATTAGGTCTCACCAAAACCTTCTCTTCTCCAGGCAGAACAATCTCAATGCTCTTAGCCTTTCCTCACAGGAGAGGTGCTCCATCCCTCTGATCACCTTGGTGGTCCTCCTCTAGACTCAGTCCAGCAGGTCCTTAACCTTCCTAAGCTGGGGACCCAGAACTGGATGCATTACAAGTGGGGGTCTTACAGTCACATATAAAAAGACTTAGTAGAACATGAAGGCTTGCACAAAGTCCTGTAGAGTAAGGAAAAGAATAACATTTTTAAAATAATAACACTGGGGTTTTAACATTCAAGAAAAAAAAAAGTCTGTATTAATATAATGAAAAAAATTCAAAATATTGAAGTTTCAAAGAAAGTGATCAAATGAAGTGGGTTTTAATTTTCTAAGTATATTGCCAGTATGACCAGTATATTCCCCATCCTCTGCTGGTTTTCAAGCTAAGCACACAGAGAACCAACAGGCTGTCTGGAAAGATATGCCTTAGTGCAGAGACCACAACCACAATGAAAAGTAGACCATAAGCCTTGTTGGATACAAACATTAAAATTACCTGACTCTTCAGAAGTGTATCTAGATCAGAATCAATATACATTTGTATTTCATGCCTATGAGTTTATGATAATTTTGTTATCAATATTTCACTTATGAAGTTGTTTGAAGTTATTACTCTTTGTTTGGGTGCAATTGACTAAGTATGATATATCTAATTCTAAGAACTTTTTTCCTTTGCTTGTAAAAGTTGTTTTGTCCAGCTTAGTCTTTTGTGTTCTCTCAAAGGCTGCTTACTGGACAGAGTGTTTTGCTGTCTCCGAGACTTGCTTCACCTCATGCAAACATTTTGCCTCTATGCTCTGGCCAGCTCAAGGTCCCTTTGCTAAGGGCTTGATCCACTCAGATGTTTTCAGTAGTGTATGCTGGGCATGAAATATACACTCCGATTGAATCAGCTGTAATTCCTGTATTTAACATAGGTACATAGTTTTCTAGGTAGTTTTCTTAGCTAGTTTTCCTCCTTTCTGAAACATAGTTCTCGCAGCAGATTTGGATACATACTACATTGGTTATCTGGGAGCAGAAAGGAATCAACTCTCTGCACCACAAGCTTGCCATGGACTTACAAATACTCTTTTTACTGAAAATTTGTTTCCTTGCTCAGTAGGTACATTTTTTATTAATAGAAATAAGACAATTGCTGCATGCGGTCACTCTCCCACACACTGTCTGCAAATAACCATTGTGGCAGCCTGCTTCCAACTGCAATCACTGGCTTTCAAGGCTCCAGGGAGCTGCAAAAATATTTTCTCTGTCTCGAAATGTAGGAATATGATGGGGGTTTTCATGTACATAAATAGAGCCATACAAATTCTCAATGAGTCCCTGGCAATGAGCATTGCAGGGAGAAGCAGCAGAGGAGCAGTACTCACTTGGCAGCATGGCTAGGTACCTCTGGATTGACAGCAAATCAGAAGTTATTTGAAACTTTTACTCCAGCTTATGGGTGAGAGATATGGACACCAAAGCTAAAGGTGGTCTTGTGCTCAGACATGGGAACCATGCTACTTTTCCTATCTCTGATATCAAACACCTGCCACAGAGATGTTTTGCCAGATTCAATTCCAGTCTCCAGTAAGTTGATACAGTCACACCTATCGGCCTCATTTTCCCCTTCATTCACTAATATGGTTGTACAGCTATTCATCAACTTCTCTTCATAAACAGAGGCAACAAAACCTCTTTATACATATATTTATTCAGCAAACATGAGGCTAAAAATGTAAGGAAAATATACACTTTCAAGTTCACATTCTTTAGATACCTGAGAACTAGTGTCTGTTTCAGGTGATTTTCTGGGATTTATATGGGATAATGACTAGAAGGCATATGCTTGTGAGCTATTAGGAGAGAGGAAAAAATGAAGAAGCAGCTGATAAATAGTGTTTATGAACTGGCTGGTTTTCTAAACTCAGGTCCCAAGGAAGATCATTAGAAAACATGTAGGATATTAGAAGTTCAAACTTTGGCTAAAACTCAATAATCTTTAATTAATGAGCACTCTGAGATCTGTTGCAGCATTTGGAATGCCAGTGGCTATAGACCATCCAAGCTTGAAGAAATTATTGAACCATATTTGATTATAACATAAATTAAAATAGGTAGCCTTCAAGAGAAAGGAGATAGCAATTTGTTATATTCTCCTATCCTTCCTATACACAATGTCATATAGATACACTTTTCTATCATAGATGGAGAGGCATTAATTATGGGTACTGACCACCTAGGCTAATCTGTACTTTTTTTTTCAAATAATAATTTGTGTACTTTCCACAACCAACTGAATACTATATTGTTTGCAAGGAACACTACTCGGAAAAGTCACCTTTCTATACTTAATTATACTAAACAATCAGAAGGCAAACACCTCTCCCTTACTAAACTTGTATTCTGCAAGATACAACTTTATCCTCCATCGCTTTCTCCATCCAAATTTGAATTATCTTGAAGTAAGTGTGTATTCACAATAAAACAATCCATTATTGATAGGGAAAAAGAAAAAAGAGAGAAATTTAGCTCATTACTTTTAAAAGAAAGTCTTTATAGATTTGTTTATCATAGAATTCTTAAATTTTTCTGTAGAAGAAAAATCTTTCTATAGAAGACACAGAATTACCCCATATCACAACTGAATATTGTTAGTATCATCAATTTTTAAAAAATCATTCATTATATTCTTATTTTCATTCAGAAAAATAATGTTAAATTATTTATGTAAAGCATAAATAAAAAATAAATTATGTAAAACAGTATTTATATGGGGGTGGTGATCAAAGTTTTCACCATATTATAAATTAAAAATTGAGACTACACCTAAAGTGACTCAACCTGCAAAGCAAAGGGACTCCAAGATGACAGCACCACAAGCAAGATTCAAGAAAACGTATTTGATTAAGTTCTTCTGGACTCCGTATAAATTACTTTGGTTCTCTATCCCTGCACTTGTATAACTCAGAAGCAGCCATGGAGAAACTGAGTTGCGGTAATTTCAATATGGCTCGAAAGAGCCCCCAGAAAGCACACTATGAACAAGTAAATTACAACATGACTCCTCTGTGCTACACATTGGCTATTGTTCTCTGTCCTTATTTACTCAGCTTCTATTATTAGTTTACATTTCAAGTTAAAAAGAGGGCTTTTGTTTCAGTCCTTCTTTAACACCCCGCTTAAACTTTGCTTTAGTAATACCTTTGAGACATTTGAGAACAAAACTTTAGAAAGTCTAAGTAGTATTAAAAACACTTGGGGTTGTACGGTATGCCAATATTCAGACTAGAGTTTGGCAACATGACTTAGTCTTTCAAATACATTATTTTTGTTTAATAAGATGAGATGTGTAAGAATATAAAAATTTCTGAGTTTACAGGTACTGTTTTCCATCCCCATTAATGTGAACACACATCAATTATTGCCTGAAGAGGTTAATATCTGTGTCACTGTTGAGGGATTGGTTGTGTAGAACAAGCTGGTAAAATGGGACTTCTTTCGTATTTTTGAGTGCTTGAAAGCTCAGAGAGCCTAAATCTGCAGCTTAACTACAGGCTAGATTGTAGGGTACTTGGGCTCCTTGTTAAGAAAGCTGAACTTTTTTATGTAGATAACCACACTGTATGTTCCACAAAAATGCTGCAAATACACATTTGGAGTTGATGAGAAGTCGACAGCAGCATTCAGTAGAAATTTAGAAAGTAAGGATTCTTGTCATGCTGCACTCAAATACTGTCAAATGAAATGTAGGGGAGAGAGAGAGAGAGAAGTTGTACTTGGAAAAGACTGGTAACCTTTTTACTATTATTTGCTAAGTAAAATTGCTCTCAATAAACCCAAACTTATGTAACAAATGCATATCATTGGCACTACTTTAGCAGCTGGAGAGAAAGGAGGATATGAAAGACATGAACTTACTTTGTGTTATGAAAGGTAATTTCTTCCATCTAGAACAGAGAAAGAAAAGGAGAAGCTTACTCTGCCACTGTCAAGTTGTGGCAAGGAATTCAAGGAATGACTTCATCTTGTATTCCATCTCAATGTGACATGTTTCTTAAGGAGAAAAAAACCCCACACGTAATTCCCTTCCCCCCAACTAAACAAACGACCCAAAAACAAAACAAAAAAACAACCCCCCATAGTCCTCACTTTTCTCAGAACTTCACTGATTTTGTCATTGGTTTATTATGTGATGAAATACTCATTGACTCAACATGTTACAAATATGTGTCTTAGTTTTTAAAACCAAAGTAAAGCAAGCCAACAAATAATCCTGAATAGTCTGTACAGTCATATAGACTTAACATCTCTACAGCTGACAGGGTTTATGGGTGGGTTTGGTATTCACTCAGACTAAATTTCACCTCAGTCTAAATTGTCATGCTTTTTAGACACATTGTTGAAGCTAGACAATGATTTCTTGCTAAAATAAATTATGAGTGACATCTTACTGAACACCTATGAGCCTCAGATGGTCAAAAATAAATTGCTTTAATACAACTCTAATTTTTTCTACTTATTCCCCCATCTTCACCCCCAGTTACTTAATGCTTTAACACAAGCCACACTTCTCTTTCTGTTTCTCTGAGGACTGCATACAGTGCATCTGAGAGGAAAAAAAAAAATTTAAATAGTGCAGTTTCTGAATGAAAGAACAGTCTAAAATCATCTCTCTGAGCCTTTAGTCTCTGTTCTGAATATTTTGACATAAACTACACTGTGTAGAAAGAAGACATTGGGTTCCTTTAAATGCTGTTGTTTCCTATAAGGGCCATGGAGAACTTGGCACCAGGTTCCTACAGTGTAGATGTAATGGTTCTCACTTCCACCAAGTTAATTACTTTGGCAGCAATACATCATCTAAGCTCGGGTTCTGCTACCAGGTAATTACCACCTTATAATTAACTATCTATTCAGGATGGTTTAGTCTCTGGCTTTGCATCATTTGTAATTGAATCCACAACACTGAAATAAGTAATTTTCCATAGGCCTTAGAGTCAAAGAACTTGTACATCTGAAGTTGAAAATAAAGTTAAGAATACATCTCCATGAGCTCATCTTTCAGCTGGTTTCCAGCCTTTCTGGATCCTGACCAGTGCTGCTACCTACAAATTTTCATCGAATTGTAGGATGGTTTAAGTTGGAAGAGACCTTAAAGTTCATCTGTTTTCAACCCTCTTGCTATGGGCAGGGATATCATCCACTACCATGTTGCTCAAAGCCCCATCCAACCTGCTCTTGAATGCTCCCAGGGATGGGGCATCCACAGCATCACATCTTGGAAACCTGTTCCAGTGCCTCACCAGTCTCACTGTAAATATTTCTTTCCTAATATCTAATCTAGACCTACTCTCTTTCAGTTTGAAGCCATTCCCCTTTATTCTGTCACTGCATGCTCTTTTAAAAAGTAAAAGAGCCTGTCTTACATGTAGGCTCCCTTCAGGTACTGGAAGGCTGCAATTAGGTCTCACCAAAAGCTTCTCTTCTCCAGGCTAAACAATCCCAATTCTCTCCACCTTTCCTTGTAGGAGAAATGCTTCATCCCTCTAACAATCTTGGTGGTCTCCTCTAGAGTTGATGCAATAGGTTGATGTCCTTCCTATGTTGGGGACCCCTGAGCTGCATGCAGCATTCCAGGTGGGCTCTCACGAGAGCAGAGCAGAGGGGCAGAATCCCCTCCCTGGCCCTGCTGCCCACACTGCTCTGGATGCAGCCCAGGACACGATTGGCTTTCTGGGCTGGGAGCTCACATTGCCAGGTCATGTCCACCCTCTCAACACCCCCAAGTCCTTCTCAGCAGGTGTTGATCTGTTCATCCCCAGCCTGTATTCATACTGGGAGTTGCCCTGATCCACGTGCAGCACCCTGCACGTGATCTTATTAAACCTCATGAAATTCCCATGGCCCCAATTCTTGAGTTTGTCCAGGCCCCTCTGGATGGCATCCCATCCTTCAGGTGTGTGAGCAGCACCATGCAGCAAACTTGCTGAGGGTACACTCAATCCTTTCATCTATGTAGTTAATGAAAATATTAAATAGCACTGGTCCCAGTATGGACCTCTACGGGACGCCACTTGTCTGTGTCCATGCCATTGCCTGGTTTAGTTTTACCAGGTAACAACTGAATGAGTAAAATGTTTGCAAGCAGTTAAACTTGCTGAGGATTAAACAATCCATTAAAGCCACTGGTGGACTGCTGAGATCATTCTTTCTCTTCATCAATGTGGTTAAAACAAGTATGTGATTCTGTTTCCGATCAAGAGTCCAATCTGATGGTGTCTGATCAGCCTGGGCTCTGTCTTGAAGAACAGACACCCAAACTGGGACAGAAGTCTTTCCAACATGGCTAAAGAATCTCCTCAATCTCAGGAGCTGCTACAAGCTATCTGCATCTCTTATGTCTAACCAAAGGAAAAGAGCAATCAGGACATGTTAAACGCCAAAGTTTCTTAGATCTTGAAGTCCTAAATTCCTGTATAAGTAAGAAAATAAACGCAAAGAAAAAAAAAAAAAAAAAAAAAAAAAAAAAAAAAAAAAAAAAAAAAAAACACAAAAACCAAAAACAAACACATATTTTTGTGACATTAGGTGTCACAGGGACTGATTTTTTTCTGCACACTGAGAGCTCCATTTTCAGAAAGGAATCAGAGTTGCAAATTTTGACTGAAGTGTAGGGACCCATAATAGAGCCAAAACAATTAAGAGAAGAGTCTTAACAAACATCTGTCCCCTCACCACTTGCCAAGGAAAGCTTAACCTTTTTTTTTTATGGCACACAACATGATTTTGCAGATCCCTGTCTCAGAGTCTGTGCTCTGCCTTGTCATTCTGTTTGTGACTATGGACTACACTAAGCAGCACAGCATCTACAAATGAGCTACTGCAGCACCAAATAGTGCAGCACTCAGGTTGTATCTAACTTGCTCAGGAAGAACCTGTTAGTAGGAGCCATAGCTTTCAACTGCTCCAAAAAGTTGTTTTTCCTTGCTAGAGTATTGTAGCAATAGATAGATCAACCCATGCTTGGTTTTCAGCCAATATAGAATTACAACAAATCAGACCAAACATGCAAAACTGCTACAAATTCACTGTTTTCATGTGCAGCAGGTGGAGCTGGCCTCAGGCAGCCTGGCAAATCTGGCCTTGTCCAACAGACAGTAAGTCTCTAAAGGTTGATGTATGGTGCTGAGTTTGGCTCCCAGAAAGGCTTTTTCTCAAGGGTGAGGTGGTAAAGAAGAGGGTAAGGGGAAAGGAGGCAGATTGATGTATACTTGGAGACCCTGAAACTTATGAAGACATCGGAACTAATTTCAGTTTCTAACTGAAAAGGAGTGCAGAAATAGCACCCCTGACAAGAGTAAAAAGGTTGATCACTAGCCCTACTACTTGAGAATAATCTAGGGCCTGGGATCTTGTCATGTGTTTTTGTTTTATTTCTGCAAGCAAGAAGCACACATCTGGGATTCCACTGCTCTTGAAATTGAAACTGTTCAAAGTACCATGACCCCCACATGCTAGGGAGTATCACTTCATGCTAGATGTCTAACTTAGGAATACTGGGAACAGAATAATTTAGTATGAATACCATCTTTATCTTCTCTTCATATCTGATGTCCAGGATATAAACATTTTAGTTGCTTAATTAACTTTTTCTTTTAATCAGATGCCCTACTTTGGCATGTACTTTGGAAAAACTCCTCATTGAAATGAGCAGTAAAATACAACAATTTCCCTATCTGCCTGTTCTATTCTATTTTAAACTAGGCAGAAAACATCTTTCATGATGCCTGAGTAAAGTCTAATACCGATTGTATCTAGTAGCCATGATAAGAAAAAAGAGATCTTGATTCATTAAAGCATCAATATTTTCAACTATACTGAAGGCTGAAATAGGATTTCAGTCAAAGGACAGCATTTCCCACAGTTGGATGCTTTGAAAATTTATCTCTGAATAGTTCTTCCAGCTGCTAGTAATAAGGATCAAGTATCTCAGGTTATATAAGCACACTTTCACCTATATTATCCTTTATTCAGTCCTTCTAAATTGAAAAGATTGTTTATTGCAAGAGTTTTCCTATGTAAAAAAACATTGGGCAATAGCTTTAGCAGTTATTAATCACTCAAACTACGGTGTTTCACTGCTGATTTAAATTAGCTGTGGATATGCTTCATCCTGTTTCTTACTCTATCTATGCATAAATCCCAGTGCACATATATTATCTATTCCACTGAGCCTATCAAAGTCAGAGACTTCAAATGATGCAGAAAAAAATCTTCAAACAGAGAAGGTAACAGTCTGCTGAACTTCTGCAAAGGAGTTTCAGACAGTAGAAGAGTGCATTCGGAGAGAAAAAAACTGGATACTAAGAATACCAAATTTAACTTTGATCTGCTTCATATCAAAGAGCACACATATTTTAATTAGATCTCAGGCTCAAAAAATATTATTGAGCTGCCAGACAGAATTAGAAACATTTAGTGTTATCTTTGAGAAACTTGGGGATTTCCACACTGGCAGGAGAGCATTAATTACAGTAAGTAGTGCACCATAGCTAACTATATTCTTGAAAAATTTGCAATGTGCTTAGTGTTCATGCCTTTCACCAGATTGAGAGCACAACAAATTTTTATTTACTGACAAAACAAATCATGGCATGACCATTAGCTTGGTGGGTTTTCTTATGCTGCAAAATACAACTGCAAAGTAAACACATATTTCTATAAGTAAGTTTTGCAACCCTTGAGTTTAGGTAGGACAGGAAAAGTTTGTATAGAGATATCTTTTATGAGATTAGCTGAAACAGCTAATAAAAAGTAAGATATACTCTGAGACCCAACTACCTTCATCTCTATACTGAACCATTGAGTGTCACATACCACTATTAGTCATAAACTTCAGTCTGCATCAACTTCATAAATCCATTGGATGAGACTGGAAGGAATAGCCTTAGAGGGTAAACAAATTCATGCAGTCAACATATTAGGCACAGAGTAGTGAGAAGCCATTTGGGGAAACCTCTAGCCAGCCTTCATACCATGTCATACCTCAAATAGTGTTCAAAAAGTCTTAAAAATAATCTAGATGTTTGACAAGAATGTTCTGTTGAAAAGCTGCTTCAAATCTTCCTTTTTATAATTTTTCAGTTGTTCTATTATAATTAATAATAGCCAGCCCATACCAGTATGTTTCCATTCTGTCATGATTGGGTTCTTTTCAGGTAAGTACCTCTCCCTTTTCCCTTGCATGCACACAGTGGGTACTTAGAGAATCTCTTCCACCTTCATTTTGTTGAACTAAGTCAAGCTCTTGTAGTTCCCATTTGTATGAAATGTTACAAAGGGAGTTCTTTGTAACCCATTTACCTTAAAATGTCTTCAGGTGATAACCTGTTCTGTCTTTCTTCAAGTCAGCAGAACCGTATTATCCAGAGAATTTCATAACCTATTCCCCATCCTGCTACAGTAACATTAATACCCTGTTACTGCAAACAGATTAGGTCCCTATCCCCAAAATTCATTTAGTAATTTGGTCTAGAACAATAACATTTCTGCTTGACCCACTTTGCCCATTCCCTCACCTTTTTAACTTTATTGTTTCTTGAATGAACCTGTCCCATACTGATCAACAGTTTCCCTGGGTAAAGCATTAAAAATTCTATTTCTTTTTTAGGAAAATCAGTTATTTCTGTTTGATACAAGTTAGCCTCCGTAATCTCATTTTTTTTCATTGAATTCCATCTTATTTTGTTGTTTTCTGTGTAGCTCCATTTTTTCATCAGGCTATAGTCTGAACTGAGCAATGAGGTTTTAGTTGTTTGTGTGGGGTTTTTCCCCCTTAAATATAAGCTGTATTCTGCGAGTTCCCAAAACCCTAAATTACCTCTCTCCTAAGCTGAAGTTGCTGGTCTCCTATGTTTTTCTTATCAGTGATACTGACACATATATATTACAGGTGCACTGTAAAATTATAAGTTAATAATAGATTTATAACCAGTTTTAGCTACTAAACATCCCTTAAAAGTTATACAGTTGTCGGTGCTATTCTGGCTTAAGGGTAGAATTTGTTTTTTCACACTAGTTGTTACACTGCTGTGTTTTGGAATGGGAAGGAAAATGGTGTTCTGGATTTGGAATGAGAATAGTGTTGATAACACTGATATTTTGTTTTTGCTAAGTCATGTTTATCCTAAGTCTCATGCTCTGCCAGTGAAGAGGTACCCAAAGGAAACTAGGAGGGAGCATAGCAGGGAGAGATGACCTGAACTGACCAAAAAGATACTCCACACCATAGAACATCCTGCCCAGTGTATAAACTGGGGGGAGTTACCTAGAAAGGGAGCATGCCTGGGTTCAGGGAGGGGGTCTGGCATCAGTCAGTGGGTGATGAGCAACTGCATGGTCTATCACTTAGTTTTCCCTTTTCATTTACATTAATATTATAATTTACCATTATTATTGTATTTTAATTTATTTTCACTTATTATCTATCTCAACATACAAATTTTACTTTGATTCTCCTCTCCATTCCACTAGGGTAGACAAAGAAAAAAGGGATTGAGTGAGGGTGTGTAGTGTTTGATTTCCAGCTGGGCTCAAACCACAGCAGTCCAATATACAGGTCTGCTTCAAAACTCACTCTGGAAACTCAGAAGAACTTAGTCCCTGCAAAAAGTATGTATATAGCAACACTCAGTGTTCCAAATATGAGAAGGTTACTCAGAACACAAAGAGTTATAGAGCAACAGCTAAACACGTTTGCAAAAATCAGGGGATTTCCTCATCATGAGTGAATTCTGGTCAATAACAGCCTTGAGTACTATATTTTTTCATGTTTATAAACTATGTTTTTTTTAGATAATGTTTTTCTTATGTAAGATAGGCAAAGTAACTGATAATGCCATCTTTCTTCAAATTCTTAAGTTGGAAAAAAGTTATTCAAAAGTTGTTTATAAAACTGCATGGAATACCTCTCAAGCCACCCATAATAGCTTAAAAATGCTGTTAGTACAGAGTAGCAAGTACATGAACCAATTCCTAAATTAATTCCTTCAAAGCAAAGATACTTGCTTCCTTCATTTGTCCCTCAAATTTGATCCCAGTGAAACAGTATCTGAAAGCAGTAGCTGGACAACCACAGCAATTTTATGAAGCAGATATTTAAAACATCAATTCTGATTAGATAAACTCTTGCTGCTATCTATAGTTCAGACATCTATCAGGCTGTCAGTGCTTGCATTCATTCATAGATCACGCATAAAAGTCACAACAGAATGTGACTGCTGACTGACAAAACTATTAATATCTACACGTTACACTGTGAATTAATACATAGCATTTTAGGTGATTCAGCAAATCATTAGTAGTAACATTTATTTTTAGCATGCTTTCTTTTTCTGCATGCTTTCATTTTTTTCTTGGATCTATATTGGGCATACTTCATTTGAAAGAAATTATATGTTTCCTCATTAACAGAATAATTAAGGACCACAAATATGCTTCTGTTTATGGCAGAGATGATGTTTTGATTATGTATCCCAAAATAGAGTGAAAGCATCTGGCTGGGAGTCTCAGTACTGCTGAAGTAAAAACAACATGTTTTTAATGGATGGTTAAATAGAAGATACTTCAACTGCAAATCTGAATAACTTTAAAATATACCAGAGCATTAAAGAATGGCCTGAATACCTGTTTCCCATATAAAATTGATAGATTGTAGAGTCTTAAAGGAGCATTACTAGATAATACTCTTTCTAGTAGAAGCATAACACCATGGTCCATTCTATGCAAGGACTGACTATTGTATCTTGACTGTTGAAAATGCACAAACGTAGACAACATGAAAGGTGCATGAGTCTCACATCAAGACTTAAGAGTGATACAATTTTCAAAGCTTTTTCTTCCTTGATAAGGTTTTTGTGGTAGGATGCTCTTTAAGACTGGTAATTTTAGCCGTAACAGACAATCTGTCAGCAAACTGATCTATTGTAACATTAAACTTTGGCAAACCAAATCTGACAGTTGATATTTCAAGCAGACCTATTCATGTGTTTAAAGCCCAACTCATTCTGCAGCGCAGTTTTTCACAATCTAGGTACCATACACAAGATTCAAATACTTATATCCTTGTAAGACACACTATCTGCAAGCTCATAGATATGCAATGACAAAGTAGCTGACTTATATGATAGTGAGCAATACAACTAGTCACTATATATCGTAGAAGTTTTCTG
>WBNO01016048.1:334-55173 GCA_013400575.1 Peucedramus taeniatus | reverse complement strand
CCGGTGCTGCCATCCCGGACTGAGGGGGGGTCCCTCCATCGCTGTCCCCTCCCCGGGACACCCGGTTGTTCATCCCCCGCCGGCTCGGTGCTCCCCTCCCGGGAGTGGGGGGGGGGGGGGCACGTTCAGACTGTATTTTGAAATTTCCAGATTGTCTTTTCCGTGCCGTTTCCTTGAAATGCATCCAGAGAGCTTATTAGTCATGTAAATAGAGAATAATGGCAAAGCTCGGCAGCTGGTGTTGGGATGGACCGGAGAGGAGTTCAAAACTGTCGCTTTTTTAGAGTAATTTTATTTTTATTTTATTTTTTCTTTCCGCCTCTGATCCTGCGACGAGCATTTCTGTCTCCTCACCTTGCTGGGGGAAGCTGGGAGCCTAAACCCGTTTGTCATTAGGAGCGTCCTGCCTGCCAGCTTCTGTAGGATAAACCATATGTTGTCACAACACTATTTTTAATTTAGGGTGTTGGTTACATCACATCACTGAATTGGGCAATCTCTGTATGAGGACGAAGGTAATGACTGTACCAGGGTTTATCAACTTATATTTTAATGAGTGTTTATCAGCATTATGAGAAGTCAGGAGGAATAAGTGACTTGGGTAGGCTGAATTATTAGCTTTTTTCTCTCTGAAAAGTGAAACAAATAATCCCAATAATTCTTTCCTATATATTGGGAAAGCCTTTTATTTTGGGGGAGGGAGAGCAGGAAGACTACGGGCAGCTGCGTTAAATATTTTGGGAAGCTATTCCGAGTCCATGTCACCCATGAATAGTGGTGTTTATTTTCTAAATGAAGTCTGGGCTCAGGATTGTTTGGTGGCCAACGGCCACTAATGAACTTTGCTTCCTTCACCGCCACCCAAAAGAGAAATAGTCAGAGGCTCCTGGTGATTAACTGGGCAGGAAGGGATAAGGGCAGAAGAGCTGCTTGTTTGTGTAGTGAATAACGCAACAATTAGTGGGCTATTAAACACATATGCTCATTCTGCATCGGTTCTATAAACAGTTTCCCCAGCTTGTTGAATGTCTCTGCTTCCTCAGAAGCTCTGGGCCCGGCCCTGCCAGGAGCCACCTCCAACACACCTTTGCAGCTTCTGTTTGTCCATTCCAGCTCCGCTTTAATTTTGGGCTGCAGCAGTTCAATGGAAAAAATTTGCTCAGGCTCCTTCTGCTCGGTTTGGTTTGAAACGTGGTGGAACTGACGGCAGCGTTGTGTAATATGGATAATGGCCTGGAATCCAATCCTGCTCTTTGTGTTACCTGGAGTCCAACGTGTGCAGTCTGACCTGTTTGGGGCACCGGGGTAGCACGTCCGTGCGATTCCTGCGACAAGGCTCCGTCCCTCTGCCAGAACGGGCAGGGAAATGTCTTCAGTTCCTTGGTTGAGTTTGTTCTTGGTCTAATAATAATGTATTGGGATTACATAATCCAAAAATGATCACCCAGCCGGGCGAGCTGCCATTTGTTTGGAGTGTCCCTGGTGCCAGAGCAGTTGCAGGCTTGGTGTGGAGCTGCACCATGTGTGGATCAGGCAGCAGGGCTGTGGAGAAACAGATATTTGGCTTGTTGTGCCTCTGCTGAGCTGTGCTCTTGTGTTTCTGCTGAATTGTCTGCGTCCTAGGGAAGAAAATGGTCAGGAATCCAAATTGTGGATGGGGTTTGGAGCAGCCTGATCTAGTGGAAGGTGTCCCTGCTCATGAAAGGGGTTGAAACAGGTTGAGCTTTAAGGTCTCTCCCAGCCCAAACCATTCTGTGATTCTAAGATATCGATCCCCAACTTTTATGTTCCAGCAAGCTGTTCCTGTGTCATGTACAGAGACTATGGAGCTGCTGCTGAGGAGCTCCAGCTCACAGGGCTGCTGGCTTCTGATCCTGGGAAAGGTTTCTTTGGTAGCTCACCTGAAAGAAATAGGGGCCTTAAAAAGGGAATTAGCACTGGCTTCACAGGGGACACAGTGAGATGTCACCCGACTGCTCCTTGTGAAACTTGCTGCCCCTGAAACTGTTTCCCCACAGTTGTGAAACTGAGAGCTCTGGCTGCTGAGCTCAGAGGGCTGAGCAGTGGGAAGTGTGTCCCAAGTTGGTTTGTCCACTGCTGAAATGGAGCCAGCCTGGTGTGCTCACCTAAAACAGCTCTGGGTTCTCCAGGGAGCGTAATTCTAGAGCAGCCTGCAGTTTGCTGCCTTCCTTTTGGGGGTGTGTACGTGGTTAGGCATTCCCACTCCCCCCAAAACAGGCAGGGCGTGGCCAAGGCCAGGTTGGATGGGGCTTGGAGCAACCTGATCTGGTGGAAAGTGTTCCTGCCCATGGCAAGGGGCTGGAGCTGGGAGGTCTTTAAGGTCTTTCCAACCCAAACCATTCTGGGATTAGATGATTCTGTGACTTTTCCCATCACTTCTTGTGTGTCTCCAGCTTTGTTCCTGCCCCTGTCAAGGTACAAGGGAACTCCTCAGGATCTTGCCTTGCTTTCCTCTTTCATTCCTGTCCTTGGTGAGGAGATATTTTACCATCCTCACCTGATACCTTTAGTTATCATTCATCCTTTATTTTCCACGTCTGTTTTTTAAGCAGCATCCTGGGTAAATCCCCATCTTCCTGCCTGATTCAATGCCACATAGCACACCTGAGTATCCCTTGCGGTGAAGGTGCCGATGGTGCTTAAACAGTGTTAGGGCTGTTCCTGGAACCCTGAGCTGGGAATTTCCCGACTTCCACGTATTTCTATAAACCTCTCTCTGTGGTTGAGGGGTGGTTTTTTGATTACTGGCAAAGTGATGCAGTTGCACACCTTTCCCTGTCACCCTGCGTGTTGACCTAGCGATGGCTGAACTCTGCTCCTGGTCCTGCCTTGCCTGGTGGTTTTAGGAGGGTTTAAGGAGGGTTGTAGCATCCCTTGGTGATGGAGCTGAGCAGCACATCCTGCTCCCATTGTCCCTCTCTGCCCCTGCTACCCCGGAGTGTTTTGAACTGAAGCCACCGGTTGATTCACTGGTGAACTTTGGCAGATGCACAAATATTTATTGGGGACTAAGCTGAGATAACCAAAGCACGTTGTCCCTGTGCTCACCCAGCTGAATTTTGGGACTGTGGTGTGATAGATGTGGCTTCCCAAATCACCTTCCCCATACTGCTCTAAAACCAGCCGTGAGAGAAACAATCCCTTGGAAATGAGGGTTAACCCGACCCCTTGGAGTTGCTATTTATTGAAATAACTTTCCAGCCTTGGCTTTTGGAGCAGGTTGTGGAGATTCCTTCATCTTGCTGTGTTCAAAGCACGAAACACAAAATGAAGGCTGTGCTGTCATTACAGGGTCTTTAGGGTAATGCGTATTCATGCTGACTTGAGAATTGAAAGCTGCTTGCAGGTGTCAGGAGGAGAAGAACAATCCGGCTTTCGAATCAAAATTCATTGAATTATCTCAAAGCTTTTTGCATCATTCCTCCTTCCCTGTAACCTGTTTTTTCCTGTCCTATTAATTCACTGATGCTGTAGTCCGTCAAAATTGAGGCTCTTACGACATCGGGAACATGAGTCGGTGACATGACTGAATGAATCAGAGGAGGCTGGAGAGGAAGCTCATCGCACACGTACGGCTCATCAGCAAAAATGGGACAGGATCTGCAGAACACCCTGAACTGCTCAACTCCTGCTCAATGTTCTTCACGTTGACCTGAACGTGGCACCTCCCATTGGAAGGAAAGGGACAAAGAGACACTGAACATTGTGCACGAGGAATGTTTTGGCCCGTGGCAGTTTCCTTTCAATTATTTAGGGAAGCTTTTTCTCTCAACCATATAGCATTTGGATCTGCTCAAATTATAGATTCATCTCTATAGTTTTCAAATGGCATTGGAAGGAATTGTCTGTAATTTACATCTAAAGTGACGTACAGTTGCTATGGGATTTGGTGGCAAATTATAAACCCATTATGCTTTTTTTTTATACTGGTGGTAGCAGACTAAAGAACTAGGTCTAATTGGTGATGTGCCAGGGGAAAATAGAAAGTTTGTGACAGAATCCTTGTGACTGATGGGGCTTTCTTTTTTTTTTTTTTTTTTTTTTAATCAAACGTGATCTGCTTTTTATCAGCAAAACATACCCTACCATTAATTGGAGAGGTTGAATTTGAATTAATAATTTTTGCTCTCTGGCAATACAGGGAGAAGCAAACTAGAAGATTAACCATTTATGTTACTTATATGGGGCTAGGTTGCTCTTTTTTTTTAATCCAAGTGGGGTTGTTCATCAGTTGTACCCATGGCAGCTGGATGTGGTGATTGTGTTCCTTACCCAGCAGAATTAAACCCTTGCTCTTTTTCAGCATGTTCTGATTTCTTACTCCCCTTAAACAGCAGAAAGGAAAGCTATTACAATATCTTTTTAACCTGTATCTGAAGCATAGAAGTCTCTTCAGAACAACGTGTCTCCCAAGGACCCTGGAGTGGCTCCTGCTGGTCAGCTCAGAGAGATCCTCCAACATCAGGGCATTTCTGAACCCGTGTGAAGTGCTCTGTCCTGTTCAGTTGGTTTTTGTCCTGGTGCAGCTTGGCACGGGGCTGGTGGCTGTTGAAACAGTTCCCTTGAGTCGTGCTGGCTCTGTTGGGACAGCAGCAGCTCCTTTATCGCTGCCCAGGGAGGGGAGGTTTTGTCAGAGGGAGCATTTGAGGTCTCCTTGGTTAAAGGGACGTGTTATCTCCCGGACGATTTGCACGTTTCAGACCATTTAAACTCTGCCTGTAACTTGTAAGCAGAAACTTGTGAAGCGTCTCCAAATCCCTGGTGTTTGTGCATGTTGAAAAATGGGAAGGGACAGACTGCATGCGTCACTCCCGTACTAATTTGTGCCAGCTAATCCATGGGAGAAGAATACATTTTGGCTGACTTAGTGGTTTTGCTGCTAATGCACAGGAGAATGCGTTTGAATGGATGGAGTGGCTGCACGGGTTTAGGTAGACTTTGAAGGGATACCCTGTGTCTGGGATCCTCTGCTGGATACCCTCATTTGGGATCACAGTTGTGTAATATCCCAGATTTGTTTGGATTTTTGGGGAAGGAGACGTTGGGAGGGAGGGGAAAGCGGTCGTCACTCAGCGTCATAACATCAGGAAGGTTGGGATCGAGTTACCTCTGAATAATTAAGGTTAATGCTGTTTCTGGAGGAACCATTATCTGCAGTGAACTTAATGCTCATGAAAAGACATGCTGATAACCTGAACTATGCTAATATTTCATCCAGGGTGGATACAGAGGAGGCATCACCAAAACTGGGCTTTGGTGTTCAACGTGCCTTAGCTTGACCTAGATGAATTATCCAGGAAAGGAGCTTGGATTTGCTGATAAGAGTTTTCTCTAGTAGCTCATGTGTTGCTTAGAAACATCCCATGTACATAAGGCAACTTCTGCACACCCTGGTAACCTGGTATTGCCTTCTGACTGGGGATTTTGGTGGATTTTGGGGTATTTTTCAAGCATTTATATATTAAAGAACGTGCTAAACTCCTCAGCAGTTGGTTTGCTGAGTGGTGTGTGTATCCCTGCTGCACTGGGAGAGCAGACTTCCCAAAATCCAATCCTTTTTGCATTACAGCCTAGAAAAAACAGCTCCATGCACTTGGTCTCTCCTTTCTTTACATTGGACTAGTGCCTTTTTCTAATTTAAAGAAACCAGCATTTGTTAAACTCAAAAAAGAGGTCAGCACTGGTGAACAGGGCTTGACTGAGCTGCCCACCTCCACCCACCTGGAGTCTTCCCTGGTCTGGTCCAGTCTGATTTGGGTTAACCCTCTGTGCAGGCTTTTATGCAGGAGAGAACACTTCAGTGCAAATTTTTCGTGGAAAGCTGAGGTATTTCTCCTTTTGTGCTCCCTTCTGTGCTGTTGGGTTTAATGGTAGACGCAAATTTTATCCTTGAGGTTTGTGTCCACACGTGATGCAGTTCAGCAGGTACCACAAAACTTCCTGAGAGCAACCAATTGCCTAAATCTTTGTACTATTTAGATTTCATCAGCACAAGCATCCTCTTGGCTACTTGGCTCTGTATTTTGAGCATATATGAGTTCAGCCATGCTTTGATAAGAGTAGCCATGTGTCAGCTGGGGCAGGTTCATATGGGATCAGTGATGGGGAGACAGGAACAGGTCTGGAGGAACTGGGGCTGCCCCAGCCCTGGAAGTGTCCCAGGCCAGCTTGGAGCAACCTTGGATAGTGGAAGGTGTCCCTGCTCATGGCATGGGGTGGAATAAACTGAATTTAGTGGTCTTTTTAACCCAAACCATTCTCTGATTCTGTGATTCTATACAACAGTTTATACTGATTGTTGTTAGTTAGCAAGAGCAAACGTGTGTTACTTAAAATCCTAACAAAAATCCCAGCAGGTTGGAAGAAACTCCAACTCAGTCCATATCACTGTGCCCACAGGATCCATATTTCTACAACTGAGGTGGAAGAACTAATTTAATCTTCCTTCTATATTCCTCCCCACTGAGGCCCATTCTGCGATGGGCTGCAATCAGTGCGTTATGTGCCAGTTGTGGTTATTTGAATCATATTTCCACATTTCAGTGTCTAGACTTTATGTTTGTGTGAGTTTTGTTGTACCTTTCCAGCTCCGGCGCTGATTTCAGTTGGTTTTGGCTCCTGGTTTCTATGAGAAAATCAAACGAGCTGTGTTTCTGCCTTTCCCAGTCCCCAAAAAAAGAAGGGAACAAGGGAATGGGCAGAACTTGGTTTTATGAGCTCCTTTGCCACCATTTTTCTGTCTTTTGAGAAAATCTGTGTGTGGATGAGCTGGGTTCTGCCATTTGGTGACCAGCAGGTGAGAGCAAGGACAAACCACTGATGGCTGCAGATAAATCTCTGCCTGCTTCTTTCTTGAGAGAAATCTGCTGTGAAAAAAGGGATGATCTTGATACAGACCAGCAAAGCTGGGGAAAAAAGTGACCATGCAGACAATTTTTAGTAAAAAACAACTTTATAATCCACAGAAGGTGAGCATTTATTGAGAATTAAGCAGATTTTTAATTGCCTGCGTGCACTGGGCTTCGTTTTTTGCCAGCACTTGTGGATATTGAGGGTGATGGATGTGGCTGTGTTTGTTGAGTGAATAGGAGGGTTGGTCTGTTTGTGATGCTCAGAGAAGTTGATAATGACACCAAACCTGGATAACACGGACCTCACTGTGACCAGGAGGTAGGACTGGCTTCAGGATTGTTCACGGTAATACTGACTTGTGCAGAAAACAGTGTGGAACCCTGAGCCAAGGCTATTTTCTGTGCTCCTGATATATAATAAAGTGTATTATGGCTAAATCACTGAAAGGAAATAATGTTCCCAACTCCTTGTTAACCTGTAAAGCTTGCTGCCATCAAATGTGAAAACCTTTAAGTGCAGCTGAATGGTGAGAAAAATCAGAATTTTTCACAGGGAATGCAGAGAATAAAAGCTGTGGTTCCGACCTCTCTGCCTGCATTTCGGGCTCCCTCTGCTCCCCCGGGTGTTTGAGGTGACCCAAGGTGCTGCCAAAGCCGTGGCTTCACCTCTTCCAGGGAGCTGAGCAGTGTAAATTCTTCCATTCCTTCCCGATCCAGGATTCTGTGGATGCTTTTCGGAGCCCGGCATGGGCGGAGTAGCAAGGAAGCAAATTTTTCCACCCTGCCTGAGCTTGGGCAAGCGGAAATTGTGCCTTGGAAGCCATATAAGGCCAGCGAGCCGGCTCTGGCTGGGCTCACCTTGCCACCAGGATGCTGGGGAAGGGAGCAGCCCTCGCTCGCAGGGAGAGTTTCAGAGCCTTTGAAGTGCTCCCTGTGCGTCTGCCACTTGCCAGAGGGACGGTGTGGCCGCCCTGATTAGGTGACAGCAGCTCATTAATTCCTTGGCTTTTGTGGGGCTCCAGCAGCCGGCCCCAAACGGAGGCGGAAATTCGTGATTCAGAGTGAAACTGCTGTAAAATGACGGAGCTGGGAAGGTCGGAGCCTCTGTCACAGGGTGTCTTCATTTCCTTCAGCGGCGTCTGAGGCAGATCCTGCTGACTGCAGGCAGTGCTGAGCAGGACTTTGCTCTGAAACGAGAGTTCCTGTGACATTAAAATAGATTTTTGAAAAGCCTGGCAGCACCTGTTCCCCCTTCCAGGGATGTTCAGCCCTCAGAGCTGCCGGAGCCCCAATCGTGACCTCTGCTTCTGCTTCTTGCAGAATTAAGAACAACTTCTGCTCCCATAAATAGTCCCTTAAGAAGTGCGTAGGAGATCTGTGACCAATTTCTTTTGAAAAGTGCTTTCAGTGACACCCGTGGCTGTGACCTTGCTCGCTGTTCCCACCCCGTGTCCTTGCAGGGCAGCTGTGTTTTGATGGGAGCCTGGTGGTCCTGGCCACAAGCTCTGCTCCCTTCTCTCATTTAATCAGCACTAAAAAGAACCTTTGGTTATCTGTGTGTTTTGTGGGAAGCTGCTGCTGCTTTCCCTGCTGCAAATCCCAAATGCTTCCTGCATCTATGAGGTCTTCATTCCCTAATGCTGAGGGTTAAGCATCTGAGAGCTCCCGTGTTCCTGACACATGTCACAGCTCCCAATCCTTGTTTTTATTCCTGAAATAAAGTGTGGCTTTCCAGA
The DNA here is from genome assembly GCA_013400575.1 of Peucedramus taeniatus. Lineage (NCBI taxonomy): Eukaryota > Metazoa > Chordata > Aves > Passeriformes > Fringillidae > Peucedramus > Peucedramus taeniatus. The sequence goes on along the minus strand of WBNO01016048.1, from coordinate 46,565 downwards.
GGAGGATGATGCAGCCAAACGAGTGCATTGTCACAAACCAGTTCTCCCAGCCTGGAGTCTTGGAGCTGGTGGAGAGTCCCAAAAACACCCAGCTCTGCTCAGGAAGCGGCTTCGTGTTTAATCTTTGCAAATGTGGAAATGGGAAGAGGGAGGCAGTAATGGATAAAGTAAAACATATTTAACCTTTAGGGACGTAAATGGGATATCTTGGATCTGTTTGGAACAGGCACTGGGGTTGACGTGGAACGTGGTGGTGATTAAAAACCAACAGCAAACATTTTTCTGCTCGTGAATTACAGACTTTGTTCTTAATGCATTAAAATCTAGAGCACTTTGGGGTTTCTTAACGTGAAGGAGGAGAAGAAATAGATTTATTACCTGGAAGGTTTGATGTTATAGTTCCAGGCATGTTTCCACAACCTTCCTGCAACCATTTGGAGCTGTACCTAATGTGGGTGCTGCCTGCATTGGGCTGCAAGTTTGAGCTCTCTCATACAATTAAAGCCATTTAACTGCATCTAAAGACCTTTTACTTGTCATTAAGACTAAATTTACTGACGCTGACAGCAGGAAGAAACACATTTACCCTAACTCAGATGGGCTAGGAGAGCAAAACGTTCCAGCTAACTATGACTTGCCTGGATTGTTAAATTTAGACCAAAAATTCTGGTCAGACAATTAAGTGCCGGCTCAGTGGCCACACCACTTCTTTTGCATGTGTGAATTGGCAGAGTTGCCTCTGTCAGGCAAGAGAGATTCTCTGTCTGAATGTCTGAATTCTCTGGGGCTTTTTGGGCTCAGACCTGGGGAGTCTTTTCGTGGCACTGTGGTCGCTCCCTGTTTGGTCAGCAGCCCTGGTATGTTTTTCCTCTTCTTATCTGAAAATTTTTCATGTTTATTTTTGGAATTCGTTGTAACCTGAACTTTCTCAGGTGTCCTTGCGGAGAGCAAAGAAACATCTGACTTATTTTTTAGGTAGATTTTTGCCAGTTGAGAAGAGTGTGCTCTTTCTTTTACTGTTTGTCGCTTTATTTTTGGAGCAGGTTTGTTACTGACCAGCCTGGCAGTGCAAATACAGAGGTAGCTGAAACAGTGCAGGTTCTGTGCTTCTTGCTGAAGTGAAGGCAGCACCTAATTTAACTTCTTCAGGCAACTGCCTTCACTTTTCTCCTGGAGAAAGCATCCCTGGAAGCTGGAGGAGGCTGTTAGCAGAGGGTATGTAATACAAGGTTCTATCATGGTAGGAAATTTAGAAAGGTTCTCTTGCTCAGTATTTTCAGCTGGTTTTTTAAGGTTTTTTTTGGGCAGCTTCTCTCAGTGATAGGAGAAAAAACTGGAATAACTGAGTGCTTTATTGCTTTCTCCCCTGTGGAGATGGTAGGAAATTTGGGTGACACCCCTGCTGAATTCTGAATATCTGTCAGGTTGTGTTCCCACTGTCCTGGTTGGCATTGGAGCACCTGTGTTTGCCTGGAGGCCAAAAGAATCTGGGTCTGAGCATCTTGCTTTAGCTTTTGAGGTTGCTCTGGCTCGTGGGGTGTTGCTGGTCAGATTTCTCTGGGATTCCTTCAGGACCCAGGCTCTGACTTTAGTTTATCACAGCCTCTTCCAGCAGCACAATCTGTGACTCTGAGGAACATCTGAAGATCATCTTCAGCAGAACTTTCTCAGACTAGTAATTACTCTTCCCTCCGAGTGTCAATAGGATATAGCTGGGCACAAGGAAAACAGAACTGGTCCAGGCTTGTTTTCCTGGGCTCAGCAGTGTGAGGTGAGATTTGTTCCGGGATGGTTGAACGGGTTCGTCAATCTGATCTCTCAATTGTCTTTCTATATTTTTCTCTTGCAAGAAAAGGAGTAAAGCCCTGTGGAAGATAAGGATCGTTCTGATGTTTCAGCAGCTCATTTAAGCCACCTTATGAGCACATAGGCAAGTGAATCAGCCCTGGTGTCTTAATATGTCCTAAAATAAATTAGACTTTCGTAAGCAAATTCGGTGGGTTTGAACTGCTGTATTTTCATTAAAAGATTGCAGTGGAGAAAACGCTCTTTAAAATTCAGCCTCGGGGTTGTGTTGTTCATTAACTGATAGTCACTCCTGTTTACCTTGTGTGATAAGTCCCACGTTAAGAATGGCCAGCAGTGCTGATGCCGTCACAGTTGCCCTTCAGAGAGAATTGCTCTTTTTTTTTTTATGGCTCTCTTTACTGACAGGTGGGAGTTTTTTTGGAACTCAAATAAATGCAAACAGCCACGACGTACCTCTCCTAATCATGGAAAACCACTTGTTTTTTGTTTTTTTTCCCTGTTCTTAGCAGCTTGGTAACGCTGCTGTCGGTACAAAGGTCATTTAAAAATCTGACATGTCAGCCCAGCAACATACTGCTCCTTAATGAGGCTTAAAACCAGCGTGGAGCTGCCTGGTGGAAATAAATTTGGAGCTGCAGAATAGAGGGAGACATGTGAACAGCTTACTGGGATGGGATCACCTGGCTTTCCTTGCACCAGCCCCCCCCTCCCCGGATCTCTCTGGGTACTTGCAGTTCTCTTGCATAAAGGGGTTTAATTTTTCCTCTTGTTATTCAAATGAGCCCAGGTGTTTGACAGCACATTTGTGTTCTCAGAAGAAAAGCATCGAAAATACCTCCTGAAATCCAGGCACGATGTTTTTAAAATGATTCTTTCCTGTGTTTGAGGTTTTCTCTGCTCCTCAGCTTGGCCTCCTGCTGCCCCATTGAGGAGGTCCTGCAACACCTCTGACTTCATCCCCACCTGGCTGAAGCCCTCCTGTCCCTCCTGCTCCCCAGGATGTCACTTAGACTGAACCCAAGCTCTTGAACCTCCCTGTTCTCCTTGACGCTCCCTCAGTCCTTTGAATGTCTGAAGGCTTTTCCTCTAATCCTGTTCCCCAGCACTACTGGAATTTCAGCACCTTCAGCCTCGCCTCAGTCTTTTCAGCTCTTTGACTGTTCTCCAGTGAAAACTAGGTCAGAAACAACCGTCAGCTTCTGATATTTCACTATTCCTGTTTTATAAGTTGTAACCCAGTGTTGCTGTGTTTAATCGCTTGCTTTAATTTTCACGTGTAAAGTGTCTCAGCTCCCTCTGCCTGAGCAGCCTGACACAGTCAAACTGCTCCAAATAACATCTTGGCTGTTACCTTGATTGGGGCTGAAAAGGTGAATTACCTTTTTTTCTTACATACAATGCTGGAGATGCCAAACTGACAGATTTTTCCACCAGCTCTCTCTTAAGTGTGCATTTGCTGGCAATTTTGGAGCTGTACTTAGCCAGCTTCTCTTTGTGCCTGTGTGGCTTTTTAATCTGATGGGTAAAAGAAAAACAGCTTAAAAACAATAATAATAATTGGAAACCCACAGGTTGGTGAAGAACACAGCAATGCAAGTATATTGGAGGGCATTTAAGAGATTTATTTTTAACTGAGTTGTAGCTGACTGGACCCATTCAGTGTTTTTATAAAACTATTCTTGGAATGGTACTTAAAGTCTGAGCTGAGGTGCCTCAGTATTCAGTGAAATCCACCTGGTGTAATTCAAGAGTATCCTTCTTCCTTTCTCTTAGGCAAACTTGGAGCCAGCCAGTGTTAGAATACTTGGGCATTCCAGCATAAATGGGATTTAAATGAATCCTTACTTTTCAGTCTAACTTAAAGGTTGTGGTTTTAAAATTCTGCCTGAGCTGTTGTCTCTGAAAAGTTTTTTCCAAGTTGTTTATTAAGCTGTTCTTAACACACTTTAATTTTCTTCTTTCATGTGTCTCCTGCTGCTCTGTGGTTGTTTTCAAGGATCCAATCCAGGCACAGGGTGGGATTGTTGGGGTGTCTGTGCAGGAGCTGGACTTTGACATTCCTTGTGAGGAATCCCAACTCAGGGTGCTCAGTGTTTCTGGCATTTTCCTAGGATTTGAGGATCCCTGCTTTGCAGCTACCAGTTTGATCCAGCTCTTGCTTTCCATCTGGGAAACATCACCTGTGTTTGACAGGTGAGGGAGTTTGAACCAAGGCTGAAATGCTTTATTTAAGGAAAACTTCTGGAGGGGCCAGTGGAACAAATCCCAGCCCTGAATGTGGTTCTGTAGTCACTTCCCATCACTTTTGTGGCCTTCAGCTTCGGATGGAGGAGCTTGGGTGTCTTAATCAGTTCTGGAAGCTTTATTTATCCATGATGGGGATGAGGGGGAGTTAAGATGTGCTATCGTGACACACTTTTCTGTATTAATTTGGGAAACATTTTCTTCTGGCACTTGGGCGTTTTGTACAGTGCAGAAAGCAAAATACTTATAGTAGATACATTTGATACAGCTGCTCCTGGAAAAGCTTTTGATTATTTCACCCTCTGAGCCCCAAAACTGTGTTGCTGCATTGCTTCAGAAAGGCTAAAATCAGGGAAAAGTGCCATCTCCAAGAGGGACAGCAGTGAGCCAAGCGATTTCCATGATGGAAATTTGGTTTTTTTTTGTAATTTCCACAAGGTTTTTGGGGTTGTTGTAGAGGTGGCCACATCTCCAGCACCTCAAAATCAGCCAACTTCCCTCTTCTGCCAGAGACAGCACAGGAGGCTTCATTCAAGGTGTCTTGTTTGACAGGAGTGACTCTTAAAATATTAATCTGAGAACATCTAACCCCCTTGAATTCTTGGCTCCTAACCAGTGAATCCTCCAGGGAAAACCAGCACTGCTGGTCACCTTTAGCAGAGTTGGGAATTTTGGATGATTCAGTTTCCTTCTGCCAGTTTTGTTGTTGTGGTGGTGTTTGTTTTTTTTTTTTTCCCCTCAGTCCTTTCCCAATTTAACAGGATCATTTGATAACTCCCATTAAATGCTGCAAAAACAAGCAGTGTTGCATGCAAGAGATGATTACCCAGGGAATTTTGGGCATGGATGTCTTAATGGGATTCTTGCCAGTCTCAAGTCTGTCTGAATTGTCTTGCAATGCAAATGTGTGCAGATACTGCAGATACTGGTGGACTTCTTAGAGGAATATTTAATATTTAACGTTATATTTAACATTATATTTTATATTATATTTAATATTATAGTTAATATTATCGTTAATAGTATATTTAATAGTATATTTAATACTCTTTTAATATTTTTTAAATATTTTATGTAATATTATATTTAATAGTATATTTAACATTATTAGTATTTCCAATATAGGGAGGCAGAACAGGAAGCTTCATTCTGCAATACTGTTTTTTGTTGAAAACAGTGCTTCAAAGCAAATCCACGTGTTTGAAAAACAAATCTAAGGGTTTGCTTTCCTTTGCCTGCACTTTAGAAATACCAATATTTACCTTCCTTTTTTCTACCCTGTCTTTAATTTACTGTAACAGCTGAAAGCCAAGGCAGTGCTGCTCTGCAAAAGAGGGACAGACTCAGGCCATATGAGCAGACTTAAATTCAAAATTAATTTTATTTCAACCACTTCTTCTTTCCTGTATAAGCAACTTACTCTAGATTTGCGACTTTTAATAAGGGATGAGTGTTGGGATTTGTTCATTTAACTCTTCCTCAAATTAGTTGCAAGTCATAAAACAATAGGACTTACTTCTAGGTTTGTACTTGATTTTTTTTTTTTTTGCAATGAATTTGCCAGCACAGCATTATCTTTGGAGGAGAGCTTTGGGAAATGTTGTTGCAACTTGTTTTATGCTTTCTCACTTCTACCTTTTATTGCTTTTAGTTGGAGTTAGAGGAGAAAAATCCCTTCAGGAAAAAGGGTGATAAAAAGAAGAGTTAGTGCAGAATTTTGCTGATTTCTGGTGTGCTTGTGGAAAAGAGAAAGGGATCCTTGAACCTCTGTCTCAAGGAGAGCAGGACAAGACTGAAATAAAGGTAAAGGTGTTTGAATGGACAGTTTTGACTCAAGAATGCAGCACTGAGTAATGAAATTAAAATAGCTTTGAGGGCTGCTGGTTCTCAGTGTCAGGGAGGGTCTGGAACACCCTTCTGGAGAGAGTAACGGATGCAGAAAATCCACTCACACAAAATGAAACTTCCTTTTCAGGGAGATGCAGTAATTGTATCAAAGCTGGGAGGTTTTTTTACTTGCAGGAAGGAAACTCCTGAGTTATTACACTAAAAAATGGGCAGTGTGTTCTGTGACTTAGTAATTCTTTCATTATAGACATTTTTAATTGATTTTGACTGCTTTGATCAGTTCTAAACACTGGAAGCTGCACAGGGATGCAAAGGAGCTTTTTTCCTTCCAAAAGCTTTTCCTCCCTAAGCCTTTGGAAGTCGTGGGAGTTGGCTCCTGGTCCTCTGACAAAGCCTCCCTGAGCAGCCCCATCTTGTTAATAGTGGGATTGGTGGGAGTTTGTCATGATTAAACTGCAGATAATCATCATTACAACCCTTGTGGCAGCCTGGTGATGAGACTTTATGATTATTGCTCTCCTTAATGAGCAGCTCTGCCTTAACTCAATGCAGAAGCAAAGAGGGAAAACATGAAGTTAAAAAAAGGAGAACTGTCCCGTTGGGAAACGTGCCCGGAGTCTCCCAAGTTGGATTCCCCCAGGAGGCCAAGTCCTGCCTCTGCTCCTGAGATCTGGAGCCGTGGCTGAGTTAATTGGGAGCCCGTGGTGCCACAAACCCTCCTTGATCTTTTCTTCTTTCTTGCCATCCACCTTTCCCCTGACCTCGGACCACTCTGGTTTTGGGGTGGGTTTGAAGCTCTCTCGTTTTTGGGGCTGGATTTGGAGTCCCCTCTGGTTTTGGGGTGGGTTTGAAGCTCTCTCGTTTTTGGGGCTGGATTTGGAGTCCCCTCTGGTTTTGGGGTGGGTTTGAAGCTCTCTCGTTTTTGGGGCTGGATTTGGAGTCCCCTCTGGTTTTGGGGTGAGTTTGAAGCCCTCTGTTTTTGGGATGAGTTTGAAGCCCTCTGGTTTTTGGGGCTGGATTTGGAGTCCCCTCTGGTTTTGGGGTGCTTTTCCTCTGCTTTCCATCTTCAGCCAGACAGAGCCCCCAGATCCCATCCAGCAGTGAAGAAGCAGCAACGAATCCAGTGACTGACTGGCCATTCCAAAGGGAATATATTTGGAATAAAAATGTTGTGGCCCTTGAGATGAATCTGTACCTTCCTGTCCTCTTGCAGTGTCTCTCCCTGTGCCCTGGCAGAGCAGCCTTTCCCTGCAGACAGATGGATTTAACTCTTCAGTGTCCTCTGGAAGAGCCAGCTCTACATAAACCAGCTGGAATTTTTTTTTTTTTTAAACAGAGCATTTCCTCCTTGCATCCATTTCAGCCCCTCTGCATGTTCATTTTTATTGCAGAGCAAATCCCTGTCCATGACTGTGCTCATGAAAGAGTTCCTCAGTTTTTGCATCTGCAGTGCCATAGAAATTTGGGAGCAGGGACTGCAGGAAGGCATTTGGTGGTTCCTGCTCTGGGGAAGGGCTCAGCCCAGTGGATGGGGCTGCTCTGTTTGCCAGAGCCAGGCTCTGCTCCAGCCAAACAAAGTCTCCTGCTCCACAGTGGGCTGAGTAAACTCGATACCAATTCACAATACTTTAATTATTTCTCCAAGGATTTGAGCCTCCTTTTAATTTTCTTCCTGAAAGGCATTGCCTAAATTGCCTCTGTGCCCAGCTTTCCTTCCTGGTGGAAAACTACTGCACCTTGTGGTGGCCAAACATCTTGGATTGATGGTCAGGAGCAGTGTGGTTTGTCCAGGGATTTTTTGGGGTGTGCAGGGAGCTGGAGCTCCCTTCCCAACCTCACCTTTCCCAAGGTTTGTTCTCTGGTGCTGAGGATGACCAGAGGATCAGACTGTGTCAGAGTTGTCTGTTCTTTGGGAGTTTAAATATATATTTTTTTTTTGCAAATACAGAAAAATCATCACTTAATGCTGTGCTAGGAAGCAAAAGATTCCTTTGAAGCACTGAGAAGTTTTACTTGGAGTTACCAAATTGAAACAAAAAAGTTTTGCTGGGCTTGAGCACCCTGGGATAGTGGCAGTGTCCCTGCCCATGGCTGGGGGTGGATCTGGATGGGGTTTTAAGGTCCCTGCCAACCCAAACCATTCCATTATTCCATTAAAAAAACAATGGGAATGTGGCAAAAATCACCATGTGCTGCAGCCTATCACCGAGGCTGGAGAGCTTCCACCTCCCAGTTTTTGGGTATTTGGGGAGCCATGGGGTTCATGTATCCTAATTCCATCTCCTTCCCCTAATTCCTGGCTGAGGGAGCTCTGGCACTGCCCGAGCAGGGAGCTGCAGGGCTGGGGGTGCCTCCCCCAGGCACAGCTTGCTTCAGTTTGATTCCCCAGCTGAAATTCTGCAGCAGGGACCCAACAAACACACTGTATTTTATTCAGGAGGAGCTTTTTAACCTGGATTAGCTGAGATCAGAAGCTCCAGGCATGCGAGAGAGAACAGGCTGCATGGCTGGCTCAGCTCTCGTGCCTGTGGGGTGACATCTTGATGACAGTGGAGTTTAATTGCTCTCTGCTTTGCTGATACAGGCTATTGTCCATTTAGGGCCTGCCTTTCTGCTGTACAGGGCAGGACAAAGCATTTCCATTAGGCTACAGTTTGGTTTTTAACTTAATCATGTGTCTTACTCTCCAAACTTTGCACAAAGGTGGAGTTTTTCTGCATTTCAAGTGGGACGATAGCTGAGATGCTCAGTGTGTGGTGATGTCAAAGCCTGCTCCTGATGCTTCCTGGTAAAATTGGTAATTTTGTTAGAATGGTGAAATTCTGTAACTCTGAGGAGCTGGGAATGGTGAAATTCTGTAACTTTGGAGCTGGGAATGGTGAAATTCTGTAACTTTGGAGCTGGGAATAGTGAAATTCTGTAACTCTGAGGAGCTGGGAATAGTGAAATTCTGTAGCTCTGAGGAGCTGGGAATAGTGAAATTCTGTAACTTTGGAGCTGGGAATGGTGAATGAAATTCTGGAAGTATAAGGAGATGGGAGTGGTAAAATCCTTTAACATAACCATAAATTCCAGCAAATCAGGTTGAGAGTTTTTTTGAGCTGACACTTTAAACTCCTTTATTTTCTATCTTATAGAAACACACTCAATTTTTAACCCTGGAAAATTAAACCACTGAGGAAGCAACATTTGTGCTGTGACAGCCCACTTTAAATGATGCAATTATAACCAAAGAAGCCAGTGTGCCTTTTGCAGTTTAGCAATTAAAAACTTTCAAACATACAGCATAGCATTTTGGCTGACATAAAAGCTTTTGAGCATTTTATTGCTGCTTGTACTTCTGGGCAGGATTTGTAGGTGCTTTAATATTATGGTGATAATGTGTCCATTAATGCCTATTAGGCAAATGATAAATAATAAATACAAACTACAGTTTAGAGTAATTGGTGAGAGTCCAGCCCTTAAACCTTCATCAAAAGCACCTTTTTAATAATTATTTGTGTTAAAAGCTCAAGTGTTCACTTCTGCCCAAAATAAATTCTTTTAGATGTTGGGGAAAGAAAAATAGAAGGGGGTTTGTGAGAGCACTGGATAATCAAGGTGATAAATGGGATTATCTTGGAGAGGAGAAGTGAGCAGAGGTGTCCATGGGGTAATTTGGGGATTGCAGCCTGAGGAACTCCTGTCACACCCTGCTCTGCTCCTGCTCCATGGGGTTTGCAGGATCCCATCAGCATCCCTGGAAGGATGTGGGTGAATCCTAAATCCTCCAGCAGCATCCCCATGGCTCACCTGGCACCTCTCTTGAGTGGAAAGCCTCAAACAGTGCTGGATTTACATGGAATTTCCAAGGCTCTTTCCATGAGAATGTTGGATTTGAATAGCAAAACTGTAATTTTCGAGTCGTGGCAGACTCCATCCCATCTGTGCTCAACTTCAAACGGGATCCTTGAGAGGCCCCAAATTGCAGATGGAAATTGTGTTGCAGGGAAGACGGCGTTTTAATTCCATAAGTAATAGATGGGACATGAAAAAAGGAATATTCAGGAGGCTTTTTTGGCTGCTGAGTTTCTGGGAGGAGGTAAATACAAGCCTTGAAATAGTGGAATGTCCTGGGAGCAGCCTCAGTGGCTCTCTGCTGGGCCAGCTTGGGCTAATTGGCTGCCAGCAAACTTCCCACAGCCTCACTTGGAGCTGTGGGTCTATTCCAGGCTATTCCTTTCCCTTGAGATTTGTATTTCATGCTGCTAATGAACTCAGGGACTCGGAGACACTCCTGGGATGGGGTGGATCTGTTCTTTTGGACTCTGGTTTGCTTTGCAAGCTCTTGGGGGGGTGTTTTAAAACAAAAATATAAATGGAAAGTGAAATCTGGGTAGCTCTGCAGGAGCTTTTCCCAGGTATCCAGGTGTGCTTAAACTGAGGATCCTCCTGGATTTGGGATCTTTTTATCCCACCCTTGGCCCAGTTGTGCTGGGAAGCCAGAGGAAGCAGGGGAGGGAGCCTTGCCTATATTTGGACCTTGCTGTGTGGGTTAAAGAAACATAAACCAGTCATAAGCAAAGAATTGAAGAGGAACTTGGAGTTTGGGGCATTACAGAGTCTGAAATTTGTGCTTTTTAAGCGATTTCTGGTTGTTCCCATTTTTGTAACTGCTTCCTGAGGTGCAGCAGCTTTACCTGGGCACTGCTTTTACCTGGAATTGCACATGATGGTTGGAAACATCCCATTAATGCCAGCCTTGGTGGGCAGGATTTTATAGTTTCTCTGTATGTTTATTGGAATTCTTGCTACTAATTTTAACTGTTTGTAAGAAGCTTTAAATTCTGAAAATAATCCCCTTGTTCCAACACAAATAAGGGTGAATTTTCAGTTGCACTCTGGGCATTGGTGACTCTGAACATCCAACAAAACAGACAAACACATCAATACTAATTTTGGGAAATACTTTCCGTAGAACACAGCCTGCAGTATAAATTCCAGTAAATACATGACAGAACTTCCCAAAATGATGTCTTCTTTAATTATCTGTATTTCCCTGAAGAAACAGAAGCTTCCAGCTGCCTCCTTGACCTGAGTATTTCCAGTGTCCTTTCTGATCCTGGGTGGGAGCATCCCATCCACCCTAAAGATGTTGAAAACCTTTTGCCAGCTTCAATCAGCCCTGATAAAATCATTAATTTTACATTAATTTCTTCCATATTTTACTGACACTTTCTTGTTCTTCCTATTGTTTCCTCAGCTTCCACATGCCAGACCTGGAATATTTAAGTGTGAGGAGCTGTTTGTGTGTTGCCACCACCTCTGTGAGCTTTGAGAGTCTCTCTTTAGGGTTTCTTGCTCTCCTCTAGCCTGGGGAAACTGAAAGATGAGCATAATCCTGTGATAATAAAAGCCAAAGATCCTATGGGAGCTTTGGGGATGAGTTTTGGGGTTTTTCTGATTTAATCTCATGACTTTTGAAATAGTGTTATGGTGTGTGGAGGACTGATAAAAAACACTTGGATCTGTGGGGTTTTATTCATGTTGGCATCCCAGAGCAGAGCTTTAAGGGTTTTATTTCTCCAGCATTCCCAGAGAATACAGCAGGAGCTGTGGAGAGCAGGGAACTGGGCATGGATGTGTGGAAGTTCCCTTTCCAGATGGGAAATAAATGAAATTTTATGGAGTAGATGCTGGGGCTCTTTGTGAGGGTCTGTTTCCAGTCAGGTGGAGAGGCTGCAGCTGGTAATTCCAGTTTGGGTAGATCTCAGAGGTGCAGCTGTGGTTTGGATGTTCCTTTGGGAGTTATTCCTGCAGAGCTTTGGGGCTGCAGGATGGGCTCTGCTCTGGCCCAGCAGCTCCTTTGCTGTTCCAGAGGAAGTTTGACTCAACTCCTTGTGGGACCTGGCAACCTCTGGAGCTTTGGGAATGCTCTGCCAACCTTCCAGCTGTGCCAGGAAGCATTCAGCTGGAACAATGGCATGGGCAGGAATGGAATTCCTCCATCTGAGGTGTGTTTAAAGGGGCTTTGCTGCCTCTGGAAAGTGCAGGTTCTCCTGTGGTGTTCCCCACACATCCCAGGAATTGTGCTCCTTTTCACATGTTCCCTGATCCCACAGATTCCAGAATTGTGCTCATTTCTGTGTGTTCCTTGATCCCACAGATCCCAGAATTGTGCTCCTTTCTGTGTGTTCCCTGATCCCACAGATTCCAGAATTGTGCTCCTTCCTGTGTGTTCCTTGATCCAACAGATCTCAGAATTGTGCTCCTTCTCACATGTTCCCTGATCCCACAGATCCCAGGAATTGTGCTCCTTTTTGTGTGTTCCCTGATCCCACAGATCTCAGAATTGTGCTCCTTTTCACATGTTCCCTGGACCACAGATCCCAGGAATTGTGCTCCTTTCTCTGTGTTCCCTGATCCCAGAGATCCCAGAATTGTGCTCCTTTCTGTGTGTTCCCTGATCCCACAGATCCCAGGAATTGTGCTCCTTCCTGTGTGTTCCTTGATCCAACAGATCCCAGAATTGTGCTCATTTCTGTGTGTTCCTTGATCCCACAGATCCCAGGAATTGTGCTCCTTCTCACATGTTCCCTGATCTCACAGATCCCAGAATTGTGCTCCTTTTCACATGTTCCCTGATCCCACAGATCCCAGAATTGTGCTCCTTCTCACGTTCCCTGATCCCACAGATTCCAGAATTGTGCTCCTTCCTGTGTATTCCCTGATCCCACAGATCCCAGGAATTGTGCTCATTTCTGTCTGTTCCCTGATCCCACAGATTCCAGAATTGTGCTCCTTCCTGTGTGTTCCTTGATCCCACAGATCTCAGAATTGTGCTCCTTCTCACATGTTCCCTGATCCCACAGATCCCAGGAATTGTGCTCCTTGATCCCACAGATCCCAGAATTGTGCTCATTTCTGTGTGTTCCCTGATCCCACAGATCCCAGAATTGTGCTCCTTCTCACATGTTCCCTGATCCCACAGATCCCAGGAATTGTGCTCATTTCTGTGTGTTCCCTGATCCCACAGATCCCAGGAATTGTGCTCCTTCCCTCTGGACCTCTCCAGCACTGTCACTCTCAGGGATGAGCTGCAGGGATGAGTCTCTGGTACCTGGCAGCAGCATAGAACCTGCTCTCCTGACAGGTGGCTGCTGCAAAGTACCTGAACTTTGTTTTTCTTCCTTAGATTTTATCTTTAATCTGCTGTTTTTAAACCCAGGGAGTGTCCTGGAGGGATAAAGCTGGAATTCATTGGAAGGGGATGAGGTTGTGCCCCTTTGCTTGGACAAATCTGCCTTGTTTTCCTCTTGTTTGAACACAAAGATGAGGTTTCATCAGCATCCTTGATTTGCCAAGGATTTACTGCATGCAGGGCTGAGGAGGTGACTTGGTTTAATTGGAAAGGCAGAGGCAAAGACCTTGTTCCCACTCCAAAGGGATGGAATGGCATTTCTAGGAACTGTAACACAGGAAATTCAGTCATGGCATCACTAAGGAAGAGGAATTGAGTGACTCTGAGGTGACTCTTCAGAAAATGGCAGAGGGATTTTGGAAAGGGCAGCAGGAACTTTTGATAATCGGGGTTGTTCATCCAAGAACATCCAAGGAAGTTCATCCAAAGGAAAATACAAATGGAAATGTGGTTTTAATTTGGTTTCACGTCATTCATCTGTTCTCTTTTATTCTGAATGAAGGTGTCCATGTAGGGATTTAATTTCCTCTAATAAAGGTACTTAGAGTCACATCCTTAATTAATCTAGGGTGTGCAGTGTGCTCTCCTCTTCCATGAACATCCTGAAGGAGCTGTAGCCAAGGAATTGGACAGCAGGGGAGGTTCAGGGATGGTGCTGCTGAGATCCCAAAACTCCTTCCCTGCCTCAAAAGGGAACTGGGATTCGCAGTGTCCATCCAAATCCAAATATTCCCTGTGATCCCCTCTGGAGCCTGGCTGGGAGTTCCAACACTGATATTCCTCCACAAACAGGCACAGACAGAAAAGCTGCATTTTGGGAAATACACCTCAGCTTTGCCTTTTAACTTGCATAAAGCTGATATTACCCACTTAACTTCAGACCAGTTTATTTGTAGATTGTGGGATTTATAAGTTCTGTAATTAAACCATGTCTGATTTGTGCATCAGGACTTTTGCTCCTGCCTCCTTATTCCACTTCCATCCTCCTTACCCCCTTTTCATTCTCCTTAAACAACTTTCCAGACCGAAGAGCAGAACTTCCCAAATCTGTAATTTGCTGTACAAGAACCACATGGGTTGGTTTAGTTTCTTTTTTTTTTTTTTTTTTTTCATAAATCCAGATTTTTATCATGTTTCAAATGCTTGTTTGCTCAAGTATGTTCCTTTGAATTTCTGGACATGGGGAACAAAAAGCTGGCCAGGCTGTCCATGAACAGTGTGCTGTGGAATGCAGTGTCGTGGCACTCGAGGAATTCAGTGATCTCTGTACCAAGAGCAAGATGTTGTTTATTGGTGCTTTTCTAAAGGTTGTTCTGGGTCTATAAAATTCTTTATCCAGCACTCAGGGAGTGCTGTCAGCTCTGAGCTTGTTCCTGCTTTCCTCAGCATCATAAATGTCCTGTAATGATCCTGGGTGTGATGCAGAGCTGGAAAATCTCATTGGATGGGCTCTTCAAAGACTCAGACTCTGTCTTGGGTTGGGTTTATCCATCAAAGTTTTGTTAGGTTTATCTGGGCTAAAAGGGTTTTTATTTTGCTGGTGAATTTAATTTTTTTTTTTTGGTTGATGTTGTGCTTGAGATTCTTCACTGCTGGGCTTGAAAAGTTTTATAAGTTAATTTCATGAATTTCAAGCTGTTTAACTCTCTTGCTGCTAAAATTTAAATATCTATTTCTCTAATCCATTGGAAATTGGATGACACAAACAGCACAATCCAACTCATGTTTTTTGGCTTGTTTTCCCAAATTCCTGGTGGTTTTCCCATGGAAAAGTGTCTCCCATACACACGGCAACATTTTCACTTATAAATACTTTCAACTTCTTTATAAATTCTTCTGTCCCTTTGGAAAGCTCCACAATGGGGTCCCACAAGCCCCATGGAGCACAATTCCTGTCTTGGATACTTTGTGTGATTTAGGAAAGAAAACATCCACAGCCCCAATTCTGCTGGAATTGGAGAAATCCAAACTCAGCGTGCCTTGAGTTGGGTCTGTTGTTTTTTTCTTTAGCTAAAACCTCAGGTGAGACTTGGAATTGAAATGTCTTTGAGATCCCTAAAATGACAGCAAGGCAAAAAAGCTGAAATTGAGCAGTTTTAGAGTCACAGGAATACAATTTTTTAAATGTAAGCAGCTGAGCCTGGAGGAAGAGGCCAATTGTTGAAACAGGCAAAGTAACAACAGGATTTTGCAACGGAGCTGCAGTTTGCTTTTCCAAAGGATTGCCAGCTTTCTCTTGGAAAAAATTCGCTTTGCGTCCTCTCAGGCCGAGAACTGGAATAAATTTTCCCCTCAAGTGTCCATTTTTTAACTCAAAACTTACATAAGCACCAAAGCTGAGCTGGTCTGTGCCCAAAATGTGGGCAGGAGGAACCAAGTGTCACCTCTGAGCTGCTCCTCTCCTGAGCTCAGGGTGACCTTAGCTTATCCTTTTTCTGGATACAAATCACTGTTTCAGGATTTTTTTTTGTTTTCTTACTTGAAATACACACTTCCCTGACCTTTCTCCTTGAAAAAAAATGAGGAAAGTAAAAAATCCAGGTGAAAAATCAAGCTTGAGTGTGGCTTGGTGAATTGTGAACTTGGCAGAGTTTAGAATTTCTCTGAGGTAATTTTTGTTTTTCCACTTGTTTTTGTAGGATGCTGTGACGTCAAAACCAGTCATCCAGTTTCAAGGAAGCCAAGGGGTAAGTTTCTCCCTGGAAAGTTCTTTTCCATTTAATGGGATTGAGAAATTTGGGCTGTTCCAGCTCAAGGAATGATGCTGTGATTGCTGAGAGTGAGAGATGGAGCTGCAGGTGTGCTCCAGGAAGGTGTTTGCTCATTGAGTCTCTCTCTTTTCCCTCCTCTTTATTTCCCAGCCTTGCTAAATCCGTGGGAAATTCAGATTTATTAATTGGGTAGAACAGGGAAAAGGAAAGGAAGCAGAAATCTGTGAAATCCTCACCTGTATCCCAAGAAAAATCCCACCTGTATCACCATGCTAAACTCACTGCAAGAATTTTTGGGTGCCAATTCCTTCCAGCAGCAGAGCTTGGAGGCTGCTCTGAGAGTCCTGGAGGTTTATTTAATGTAACTGCAGTTCTGTGAGTACCAGAAGTTATTTTAGATTTAGGAGTTTTACTTCCCCAACTTGTGTTCCGATGACAGAACTCTGGGATATTTTTAGCCCCTTGAACCAGTCTCTCATGCCAGTTGCTGACAACGTTGAGATTTACGTGGTGGTGTTTCTGGTAAAGCAATGCAGCCCTTCAGTGAACTTGAAAAATGTCATTTAGATCCCTTTTATTACTAAAAAAGACTTTAGTCTCTGCATAAAGAAGGGGAATTTAATTTTTTTAATTTTTTTTTTTTCAGTAATCTGAATTCAGCTGTAACTTCTGATTATTTTTTTATACACTGGCACATTAAAGCTTTCAAAAAGGCTTGGACTGAGTGGACATTAAACCCAGCACATTGTCCTTGCCCACATCCTACTTTGTGATATTATTCTCACTAACAGTCCATAGAAAATATAGCAGGAAAGACATGATTGTTATTGTAAGTTAAGAAGAAAAATACCAACCTTCTTGTCCTGGGAAATAAAGAAAGGAGCAATTTCCAGGTTTTTTTACTTTGTTTAGACTTAAACTTCCCCAAAAGCTCAGCATGAAAGTTGGGATCAAAATCTGCCACTGAGGTTGGGCACGATCAGAAGTGAGGAGGAAAACTGAAGGGTGGGTGATGTGTCTTTATTTGATGAGCTTTCCTCATGGAATAAAGAAGCTAAAAACACTGGGAATGCTTTCCTTTCCCTTTGGAAGCAAGATCTACACCTGACTTTTCCTGTAAAGCTGTTTAAGGTTTGGAAATGCCTCCTCTGAATGTTTTTCCTTGAAGGAAATGTAGCAAAAGGGATCAAAACAGTTAAAAATGCTCCTCTGCCCTGAGCCTTTGCTCACAGTGGGTTCCACATGGACAAGGACCAGCAACAAATATTCATTTCTGGGGATAATTAAGAATATTTTCAAATGCTACAGTTACTTCTAGAAATTAAATATACAAAAATAGAATTATTTAGAAACATAAAAATAAAAGTTAATTCTAATTGAGCCCTCAACTCCCAGGGATGAGTCGTTGGTCTGGCACCTGCAGTGTCACTCCTTGGAGAAGGAGAGGAGCCAGGAGGGCTGGGCTGGGCTGGAGGGAGGATGTGGCAGCCAGAGCTGACCTCTGCCTGCTCCTCCTCAGTGCTTAATTAATGGCACTGACGAGGAAAGGCCAAAGGTAGAGCTTTGAAGGGAGCTGCAGCTCATGGGAGCACACAGAAAGAGCTCTTTGTCCCTTTATTATTATTTTTCCTGGGTATGACAAGGAGCTGGCAGCTGGGGAGCCATCTGCTTTTAAGGGTAGGACTCTGCATGTCAGGATTCTCCTGCTTTTTAAGGAGCTGAGGCTTGAAATGCTTTCGAGGGATCCTCCATCAGTTGGGCTGAAGAGATAATTCCAGGAATTTACCAGGCTCTCCCATCCAGATGATGGCATTAAAACAGATTTTATTTTTAAACATTAAAGCATTTTTATTTTTTAAATTATTTCTTCCACTCTTCCTCAATTCCTCAATTTGATGCCTTCCTGTTTTGCTTCCCAAAAAATGCAGCTATGGAGAATCCCGTTAACTTTTTGGGGTGGAAGTTTGTGCACAGCACAACTGTCAGTGTGATTTAAAGCAGTGAGGTTTTAATAGTGGGAATTTTCTGTGCAAGCATCCCTCTCTCAAGAGGGAAAAGCTTCTCTTGATGATATAGGGAGGCAGGACATGAAATAAGAATTTAAACAAACTGCTGCTTCTTGAATTTAATTCTCTAGAAGCCTTTAAATTACTGTGTTCCATGTGTTTTCACCTATTCCACCTAAAAGCTGTCAAGAATACTTTCAGTTTCTAATACACAGAAAAAGAAACTTCCCTATTTGAGACACTAATTAACCAGGGGAGGGAATTGTTGGGAATAAAACCCAGGGTCAGCAAGGTGGCAGCAGAAAGGAGGAAGTGGTTGTAGCCCAAAATAAAACAGCTGTTCCAATGACAAGGGACAAAACCTCTCCTGCCTGGATCCTGGTCTGGATCCAGTCTCACAGGATAAAACTTTTGGGATTTTGCCTTGAGATCTTTCTCTGTAGTGATGCTGCTCTTGTTAATGGCTTTTATTCTGTGTAAAAATCAGAATTCCAGTTGTAATAACCAGGTTGTTTTTACAAGAGTGTTCCTCTAAAGTGGGACCATGG
Source organism: Peucedramus taeniatus (assembly GCA_013400575.1). Classification (NCBI taxonomy): domain Eukaryota; kingdom Metazoa; phylum Chordata; class Aves; order Passeriformes; family Fringillidae; genus Peucedramus; species Peucedramus taeniatus. The sequence continues at coordinate 28,219 of WBNO01016048.1, read as the reverse complement.
ATATTCCTTAGGAGCAGCACCTGGCTGTCAGTTTTTCCTCGTGGATTTTCTTGGATAGTTTCATAAGTTTTTATGGAGTTTTGAGCATTTTGCTTGTTTCAGTGTGCACGTAAATTAGAATTTAAGACCTGGAGTACAGCAGCATTACAAATTGTGTGCAGAACTGTGCTAGAAATACTGAAAATGCTTCTATTTTGGTGAAAAGACATGCAGAATCAGAGCTTAGGCTGGCTGAAATTTGCAGGTGCTCCTGGGGTGGTGAGAGCAGGGACAGAACTGAACTGAGGGGGGAAAATACCCTTCAGGTGCCAACCCCACGTGTGTTGTGCAGCATTTTTAGAATGACTGTTGGGAGCAAAACATCTCTGCTTTGTGATTGGAAAACACAGCATTTCCCCTGTTTCTTGGGATGAAGTTTTGGTATTAACAGAGGGAGGTGAAATCTCAGTTCAGAGCGAGCTGTCCACAGATGAATGTTACTTGAAAGAGGAAAACAGAAGTTACATCTGTACCAAGCTATTTTTAAGTGTCTCTGGTTACTGGTGCAGTACCCAGCACCAAAATTAGGGCTCCCTCAAAGCAGTCACCATGCTGATTTGGTGGCTTGAGAAACCTTCTGTTTTCAGCTAAAAATAATTCCTAGATAACGGCCAGCTTGCACATGAGACACTTTTCAGTACTAAAGTGACTCTGCCTCCTTTTACAGCCTCTGGAAACGCTGCAAAAACCCTACAAAAACCCAAAACTGGGGCTTTTGGAGCAGCTGTTTTTTCAAGTGGGTAAAGCAGGAGCAAGGAGAAAGTTCTTGGAGAGTGTGGAGATGTGATTTGGTGACATCCGCTGGGTTTTATTTTCCAGCCTCAGATGCAGCACAGCTTGATCCCCCTGGAAGTGAGACAGCCCTGTTGGATTTTCCTCTTCTTCCCATCCCCACCAAATTTCCAGCTGCAAAATCCCCCCCCCCAGTCTGCTGCTTACATAACTCTGCCTCTTCTGGTAAAGCAGAAGGGAATTTTCTTCCTCCTGCCTGGGTGGGGGCAGAGGATGCCAGGAAAGATTAAAAGAGCTCAAGGGCTGCGGTGCACGTTTGGCAGGGGAGATAATGGGGCTGCTCAGGGAGGGTCCAGCAGCACCCAAAAAATCTGCTCCCAGTATTTGCATACCTGGATCCTGGGGATAACTTGTCTTCCTGTATAAAGCAAGGCTCAAGTCTGGGTTTTTGGAAGAAGGGAGCTCTGTTTGAGGGCAGGGAAACGCCGTGCACGGGCTCAGCTCAAGAGCTTCTTGCTGCCTCTGAGAACATCCCTGTGGTTTAGCAGAGGGACACAGATCCCTGGGTTTTCCAGGCTGCTGGAGACGTCTGAGGTCTGAAGGAAACCACCCAAAAACCCCTCCTGTCCCAGCACAGTCATGTGTGGATGCCACGGGCTGGCTTGCTGGGAGTGTGTATTTTCTGTGTGGATGTGGCAATCTGGGTAAATATAAATCCGAGTGGTAAAGCCTGGCCTAAAATAGGCTGGGGCTGGTGTTCCTTCTGTCTCAGCTTCTGGAAGCCATCTTAATTATCAAATATTGATGTGATAGTAGAGCTCAGATGCTGACATTTACGTTGGATCCTGAATGCAGAGGGGAGACAGTTTCCCTTTTGAAAAATGAATGGCTGTGGAGGGAGGGGGTGAAAAAAACAATGCAGGATGGCTGTGGAGCTGTCTGTGGAGCACACTTAATGCTTGATTAAATATTTAATTTAGCAGCAGCGTCACACTCTACTGTGAGCCATGAAATCTTGTTATGGAATTATAATTTCTTAAAAAAGAATAAGCATGCTACCTAGTGACCTGGCTTGTGCTATGTTTAGTGCTGGCTCAGTAATTCTAAAGAAACGAGCCTCGAGTGTTTTACATTGAACATAAACAGTGGGAACGAGCCTGTTTTGAGCCTGAATCAATAGAATTGGGTCAGATTCCTAGAACAGGGTGGTTGTGGGCTCTGTTTGAAGCAGCTCTGTTCTCTCACAGCCATACCCATCTTCAGCTGCTCTTTCCCTCAGTCACCTTTTCCTTCCCCCTGCGCGCAGTGGGGATAACTTGAATTCTTCTGGCAGCCTCTCTATGCAGTAACCCAGGTGCTTTCCTTGTTGCAAAACGCCTCAGACATGCTGGCTGCAGGGGAATTGAGCTCTCCTCAGCCTGGGGTGACCCGAGTGACCAATGTTCTCCCTCCTCCTCCTCTCCTGAGCAGCACATCGCCATCCCGAGGCCCGATCGACCGGCGGAAGTGAGGACCTTCACCTTTTATCTCTCCAATATTGGCAAGGACAGCCCCCAGGGGAGCTTTGACTGCATCCAGCAGTATGTGTCCAGGTGAGTGGGGCATCCAAGGAAAACCCAGCCTTTTTATTTTATTTTTTTTTATCCTCTCTTCTGAAGCATCTTTTCCCTAACAAATCTTCGTGCACGTTCTTTGTTTTTAGAGTTTTTTCTGATCTGTTTTGATGTGGGTATTTTTTTTTTTTTGTGGGAAGCATCTGGTTCCCTCTCAGCTCCTCTGCGTGTCCCCCACCATTATTCAGCTAACACCCCCCAGCTGTCCCCCAGTGCCAGCCTGGTGTCCCCTTTGCAGTGTCAGGAGTACCTTTCCATTGCATTTCTCTTGCAGCAATGGCAATATCCATTTGGATTGCCTGGGAAGCATACAGGATAAAATCACCGTGTGTGCTACTGATGATTCCTACCAGAAGGCGAGGCAGAGCATGGCACAGGCAGAGGAGGAGACTCGCAGCCGGAGCGCCATAGTCATTAAACCTGGGGGGAGATATGTAGGTAAGCAGCCACTCATTCTGGGGCTCTGCACTCCATCTGGGACTCAGCAGGCTCTGGAGGCAAATCCTGATGTTGTTGGCCTGATTGTGGCAGTCTGAAAAGTTCCTGGTAGTTCCTCGTGGGTGATTTAGGGGCTGCTCTCCTTGTGTTGTGTTGTCTTCACCTCCATCGTCACCCCAAGGGAACTGTGGCTGCTCTGGAGGTGTCCAAGATGAGGTTGGAGCAACCCAAAGGTGTCCCTGCCCATGGCAGGGGTGGCACTGGGTGATTTTAAGGTGCCACTGAGGGTTGTCCATGTGCAGTGGCATGGCTCTGGCGTTAGGTCACATCTGTCACATGGCTCCCTGCTGAGCCCTCCCAGTGTCCCTGCTCCTGGCCAGCTCAGCTAAAACTGCCACCACCGTGTCACAGCTGTGCCCCACGGGACTGCAGCAGGCAGGACACAGGCAGCAGTGCCCTCTGTTAATAAACACAGGCACTAAAGCAGCCTGGCACAGCCCTTCTCACTGTGACAGCAGCAGGAAAGCCTTAGCAGAGGAAATAAAACCATGGCAAATAACACAGGGAACCTGCAGAGACCCAGGGCCCTGCTTAACCTCAGCTCACAAAATTTGGGCACAAACAGTAACCAGAATGCAGTTTCACCATTATTTTTTTTTCCCTGAGGCAGCTGCTTTTCCTGCAGCCCATGTGATCTGCAGCCAGTCTCTTCTCAGAGGATCTGTGATGAGAAGGGTTGAGTTGCAAAATGTAGAACTGACCCAGACTCATTGTCACAGCAGCCAAGTGCTCAAAGCTGAGAAAGGAGATAGTGATCAGGAAGGAAATGCATTGATTTCCCGTAGGCCAGAAGATTATTTTGTTTAGCTCCTCTTTGAGAACATTACAGTAAGTGCCTGAAGTTAAAGCTTCTGAGGGAGAAGATTCTCAAAGCAATTTGCTTCCTGGAAAGATGGAGCAAAACTTTTTCAAAATTAAAAATACTCCTGGCTAAAACCTTTTAGTGTGCCCTGAAATGGAGACAGAGCCGTGTGAAAGCAGCAGGGGCAGAGCATGTGCTCACAGTGCTCCTAGATAAGATGTCAATGTTTGAGGAGGAGAGCTCTGCTCCAAGAAGGAAGGGCTTGGAAGGACAGTCCTCGTGTGGGATCTGCAGGTCCTGGTGTGCCAGCAGCATCAGCTGATTGCTGCAGGCTGGGCTGGAGGGACAGGGCTGGCTCTCACATTTCCAGGAGAACACGGAGCTCAGCACTTGAGTGCCAGTGGAGTCCTCCCAGGCAGCTCAGACGTGGAAAAATTTATAGGAAATGTTGAAATTGGAGAGCAGCAGAACTTACAGATGTGAGCTGACACTTGAATAAATAGATATGTAAATAGATAGCTGCAGGTAAAGCTGCAGGGGGTGTGTGCTTGTAGCCACACTAAATATGTGTGCATACATCCATAGACATGCACGTGTATAAATATTTGAAAATCCTTTGTGTCCTGGCTTAACTTAGTTTTTTCTTTTCCTATCACTGCACATTTTGGCTCCAGCCTTTAAATGGAAACCTCCCAACGTGATGTTTTTACAGTTCATGACCTGGCAAGAGTTAAGGCAGTTCTAGAAAGCTGACGAATCTTCTCTTGTCCCATTTCTGGAAACAAAATCCAGTTGACCTCTGGATTGTGGGATGTTTAACGTGCGAATTGGTGCTGTTCCCCCTCTCACCTCCCCTCAGCCCTGCTGAGGATGGGTCGTGCTTCCTCTCCCAGCACTGTGGTGTAGAATAAGAAGCCAGGAAATGGGGCCTGGGTTACGCAATGTGCAGCTCAGTAAAACAAACAGTGCAGACAATCCCCAGTATCTTCAGATGACTCAGTTGAAAACGTTGCTTCCTAGCAATGGAGCAGTGCCCTGCTGGAATAAACCTCCCAAACACTTGCAGTAAATGCTGGATGTTGTTTGTCCTAGCCAAGGTCACTTTCTCCAGCCCGAGTGATTATTGATTGGATCTCCAGGTTTCTAGACCTTGGAACCCACACGTTTTGTTTTCAGCTTTGCTTGGTTTGCCTTTGGTAGCAGGAACCTGCTCCCGTGTTTGAAACAGTCCCCGTCCTTTGATTTGGGCTCTGCTGAGAGATGCTGTGAGGGTTCTGTTTTTTAGTAGGAGTGGGGAAAATGAATTGTTGGACGGTGCTGTCAGCAGCCAAGAACCTCAGTGGGGATGGAGCTGAGATGCACTTCTGAGCCAGCTTTATGTTGTCACTTATCTGCAGTGGAGAAGGGGTTATTCCATCAGCACAGGCAGCACCCTCATGAATAGGCTGATGGCCCAGTGTCAGCCCCATTCATGGGGCCGTGTTTGGAGGGGGAAGGGAGGTGACCCAGCCCCATAAAGTTCCTATTGTTCTAAAAGCAGAAACATCTGCTGGAGGAGCGTTTTTGCTGAGCTCAGCAGCGGGGAGCCGCTCGTTGACCAGTTCTGGTCTTTCCACTCCGTATTTCCCACTCTTCTACATAATAATGCAGAATTTTCTTCTCGTAGGGAGGGCAAAAATAGTTCGATTAACCGTGGGGATACGTGCACTTGGGATAAATGAAAAGCTGGCAAACAAAGGGAGCTTTATGTGAGCTGGTGGCCAATAATACTCAGGTTTCCAGAGCTTGGTGTTGCTGTTTACTTGTTACAAGCTTGTCATGAACCATAAACCTCACGGGATGCTCGTTCCGGCGGCGCGTCGGGACGGAGGGGGTGTGCTGGTGGTGCTTGTCCTTCCTTGTCACCTCCTGCCACTTCCCAGGGGTGTGACGAGCTCCGGATTGGTGTTGACAGCCCACTGGCCTTTTGCGAGGTGACTGCTGCACTTCACTATTCTCATCTCATTTTAGGCAAAAAGGTTCAGGTGCGTAAACCTGCACCAGGAGCTTCCGATGCTGTTCCCTCCAGGAAGCGCCCAACGCCAGTCAACCTTGCCAGTGCAATAAAGAGAGGCAATAGTGCGATTTCCCAGAGACCCTTCAAAGATAGGGTTGTGCACTTACTGGCACTAAAGCCTTATAAGAAACCTGAACTTATTCTCAGATTGCAGAAGGATGGACTTTCTCAGCAGGACAAGGATTTGCTGGATAACCTTCTGCAACAGGTTTGTACTCTTGATGAAGGCAACTGTTTAGGTAAAGGGAAAAAAAAAAAATGTCTTCTCAGCACCCCCTCCCGTGGTAGTGGAGTCTGTTATCTCCAGGCTGCAGCTGAATGTGACTCTAAAGGCTGTGGGGGACACAGTTCTCAGCTCCCAGTGCTGGTGCAGAGATAGCAGGAGCCTCCCGTGACTACGCCTCGGGTTAGGGGGGTGCAACCAAGCTGGATGGTTTTGGCTCACCAGATCAGTCCCTTTTAGAGGGACACTTCTGCTTGGTCATGGGGAGGATCCTCTTAACAGAGGATCTACAAATTATTTGGGTATAACCTCTGAATCTCTATTTTATTCTCATGGATGTAAAGGAGCAACGCTCTGTATTGGTACAAGTTTTGTCTGTGAAGGAAAAGATGCCCCCAGTTTTTTTGTGCTCCTCAGAGCCTTTGCTGCTTGGAAGTGCCAGTGGTCAGGTGTGAAGATCATGCAGCTCCTTGCCAAGCACATTATTTGTGTGCCAAGTGTGAAAGCTGTCTCCAAGCTGAATCAGTTCCTAGCACTTTGAGTCACATTAAAGGTGCCATTTTAGGCCTCGCAGTAAACACCTTCATTGCTTTATTAAACACATCATGGCTATTTATTTAAATGCTGCAGCTGCCTTCTTCTGGATTGGAATAGATTCTGGAAAAAACTCCTTATTTTTTTTTCTTTTTTACTCCTTTCCACAAAGAATGAGACAGGAGTTCACTTTGCCCAAGGGCACAGGGCAGGTCGTATTAACAACAGAGTCACAGCTGGCACAACTCGTTCCTTCCTTAGACTTTAATCCTAGAGCCCTTAATTTCCCAGCAGCTTTTTGGAGCACTTTTTCAATTCTCTAGCTGAGTTTCAGAGTAGAAAGCTCTGTTTCTGCTGATGGCTTTTGATGGATGCTGTGCCCGAGCCCCGGCGGGCGAGCGGCGCGTGCGGCGCTGGCCACGGGGCCACCCTCGTCGGCCTGATCTGGCTGTGAACGTGATGCTCGTAAAGTTAATCCCTCTCAGCCCTCCCAGGGCTCCCATCCACAGGCAGACACAGATAAGCTAAAAATTACAGGCTGTGTGTTAAAGCTGCACGGCTAAATCTGTCTAAGGTGTGGGTTTCATTGTGCTCTTGCATCTCTCGCAGGACTCCGTGTTCCTGGCGGCCTTTTTGCCTCATTTTGCAAGGTTTCTATTTTTGGGAGGGTTGGGGTGGAGCTTGCAGAGTCCCACACGAGCAAAACAAGGAGGTAGCAGCTCTCAGCCTCTGTGCAGAGAAAAATCCAAGTTGTTCTTCTCCAGGAACAGGCAGGAAACAGAGAAATTCTGGAAGAATTGGTTTTGGGTTTGTTTTTTTTTTTTTTGTAAAGGAGAACCTGGATTGGCTTTTGTCTCTTGGGTGTGTTTACAGGGATACCTCTGTGTAAAACACAGCTCAAATTCTTGTTGTATTTTGGCTCAGGATTTTGGAAAGCTGACAGGACTGACAGGAAAAACAAAGTGTTTGTCATGTAAACTGATAACTGGGCTTTCTATTTTTTGCTTATCAGGAGAGTTTGCCATGGTGGTTGTGCAGCCTTTTTCTCTGGAATGCCTAGATTTTTTAGTATTTTTATATTGGGTTGGTGCCTCCCTAAAGCAAAAGCAGAGGAATCAGCAGCATCTTCACTTCATTCAAGACTTCCCACTCCTTTGCTTGTTTTTGAGGCTTTTTCCTGCTGTGTGGATAATAGAAATCCCTGAGCACAGCCACGTCCTGAATGGAGAACAGTAATCCCTAAACAGATGCACAAGATCTCCATGCACTGAATAAAAGCATTTTCCACTTTCAAGGGTGGCAGTCCCCGAGCTGAGGGGCTCCAGCAGGGAATTTGGGCTGCAGCTGCTGGCTTTGCCTGGCTGTGGGCAGAGCATTTATCCTTATCCCTCTTCAAAAACACATTGAAGGCTTTATTTTCCTTTGAAACTTGCAGTGCTCTGCGAGCTGAGGTTGCCCAGAGAAGCTGCCCCATCCCTGGGAGTGTCCAAGGCCAGGTTGGAGCAATCTGGGGTAGTGGGGGGTGTCCCTGCCCTTGGAATGTGATGGAACCAGACCATTCTGTGACACTCTGGATCACCCAGGAGAGGTTCAGTTGCTCTGAAAGCCTCACTGGGGCTCTTTGCTTTTTTCCAACTCTGGATTTTCAGGCGTGTACCAACAGCAAGAAGTTAAATTTTCAGTCAGGCCGTGGAAAGACTGATCCAAGTGGGATAACTCTTTCCCAAGCTGTTTCCATTCTAATCCAGCTCTGCCCATTCCAGCAGCTTCTCCTCTCTGTGCAGGCACCACGCAGGGTTTTGTGGGGAAACTCCACGGGGTAGGGTTGGATAAAATGTCAGGCAGCTGCTGTGCAAGTGTGCTGAGCTCCCTGCAGTGCTCTGCTGGCTTGAAGCTGGAAATCCCAGGTTCTGTTCTTGCCCTGGAGAAGTTCTCTGTAAAATCCAGGTGGTCCCAGGGCATTCTCCTCACAGCTCCCTGAGAGAGCAGCTCTCTGTGGCCTGTTTTGTTGGCTCGTTAGTGAGAAATTATCTCCTGGCAATTGTTAACCAAGTTATCGTCCTGAGAGTTCCTCTTTGGCCATAAACTGCCCCATTTTGGCCGTGGGACAGGTGTGATAAGTGAACTGCCTGTTCCCATTAAGGCTTTATTTCCAGGTGTTTCCATCAAGTGGTGTTGTGCTGGTCCAGGCTCCCCAAGCTGAATAATCTCTTTTAGATATGACTTATTTCCCACTCAACTGGATGTGCTTTAGAAACTCATTATGAATTATTGCAGTGACAAGGCGAAAGGAAAGGCACAGTTTGATTAAATAATCTTAATAATAAGGAAATGAAATATTAAAGTCTCTCCTTGTTCTCTGACACTACTAACAGCTGCTAAGTCTGCTCAGATTTTGCCTTCATCTTAGCTCTTGTTTGGTCGAGGAAGTGAGAAAATGAAACCCTAATGATGGTTTTCCAAATTCCTTCTCTTCCAGGTGGCAAATCTGAGTGCCAAGGACAGCACTTTCACACTGAAAGATTGTGTATACAAAGAAGTGCAGAAGGACTGGCCTGGCTACTCAGAAGGAGATCAGCAGTTGTTGAAAAGGATCCTCGTTAGGTAATTATCCATTTTCTTCTCTGTGATGTCATCCAGGGAAGGTTCTGTGAATCAGGGTGATCAAGGTCTGTAAGCTGAGTGTGTGACTTGTTTTGACATCATTTTAAACTGTGCATCACCCAGGGACCTGTAGGAGTGGACTAACCTTGAATATCCAAGTGGATCCACTCCTCACGTCATCCTGGGCTGTCTTTAATAAAATCATTAGAGGCAGAGCTTGGGGAAACCTGCCAGGGAGCAGAGCTGGTAGAGTTCATACTGCTGGGCTGAAATCCTGGGAGATGAGGTGATTAAATATCTCCAGCTCAGCTCTCCTTTGAAACTCTCCTTCCTTTGTCCACATCTTCCTGTGCAGGCTGAAGTGTTTCATCCCTAAATCTGAGATTGTGAATGCATGGAAGAGCAAGAGGTTGTTCTGTAGGGATAAATCCCTTTAAAATCCTGCTGGTTTTCCTGCTTGGAGTGTGATCTCTGTTCCCATGTTCCCTCCTGGAACAGCCCTTAACTGACTCAGTTCATCCTTACTGCTGAAATTTTTTCCCTCCAAGCTTGGAAGCTTCTGGCTGGCAGGAAAAGAGACCAAATCTCCCAGTTTTCCACAGAATTCTGCTCTCAGTGTTGATATTTTTCAATGCCTTGCTTCAGATTTTGTCATGCAGGCAGAGCTTTTACTTGTGCTTTATTTTATTGCACTTTTGGTTAAGCTGAAGCACAACGTGCTCTGTTTGAGCACTTCCCATGATTTAAAAGCACAATTGACTTGGAGATGAGACTTTTTAAACCAACTGAAAACTTGCATTCCAAGTGCTTTGACGTGCTCAAGGAAAATCAAAATTCATTTAAATGGCCTTGATGTGAAATTATAATTAAAAGGAAAAATACAACTGCCATGCAATCTTTATGGCTTTCAAAAAAAAAAACCCCAAAGTGAATTTCTCCCTGTAGAAAAGCCATGTTTACTGCTTTTTCTAGAATTGTGGCATTCACTTGGGCGAGGGTCTAAAAATAGACTTTGGAAAGGATGTATTCAACTGTACAAACAAAGCCCTGCTCAGGCAGTGCAGGTAATGAGGCTCCAAAATGGAAAAAAAAAAAAACATGTTGGGTTGAAGACAGGAGAAAAACAGAAAAAGGGCAGAGGAGGCAGCAGGGTTTGCATCACCAACCAATTGTTCCAGGTCCTCCTGGATTTCAGGGCCAGTGGCCACTCAGTGCCTCAGAGCTGCAGTAATTAACACATCTGTGGATGTTAAAGCTGGGTCTAACTAGGCTTGGGTTAAACCAGCTGGGTTTTTCCTCCTTTTTTTATGTTTTCCATCCCTCTGTCACCCTTGGGGACCTTGGTCTGTGGGAGGTGTCCCAGCCTGTAACTGGGTGAGCTTTCAGGTCCTTCCATCCCAAACCATTCCAGGCTTCTCTGAGATCTTTCCTCTGCTGAACTCAGTGCTTTCATGACTCCTTAAATCCATAATTAACAATTAGAAGATGTGACAGGCTTGCTCAAGCAGCCCCCCAAAAGCCACTTTCACTGTAGGGTTTGGGCAAAATCAGTGTCCCCACGTTCACAATCCCCAGGTCCTTTCCTTGAGTCGATCTGTGGCTGCTGAGATTATTTTAAATAAAATTAAACAAAGCCAGGGCAGTGGTGACACTGCAGATGTCTAAATATTGCTGCAACACAGCCCAAGGTTCAAGCTCAGGTTAAAAGCCAAATCTTGTCAGGTCCTGGGTGTTATCTCTGAGATAAATCTTCCCAATGTTTAAAGGATGTGAGGGAGCTTTAATGCTGATTCCACTTTCTAGTGGGAGAATTTAAAAGTGGGTTATTCAGGCTCCACAGCTCCTGCCAAACTGACTGCAGAGCTGCTTTATTAAAACCTTTAACCCTGAATTCTGGGGTTTTTTTTCAGTTTGTCAGCTGCAGCTTGATGCAAGAGTAGTTTGGGGTTTTTTTCTGGATGATGAATTGAGGGGCAGTCTGGTGTCAGAATTGTTGGGCAAAGCTGGTGGGCTGGGAAAACACTCTGAGATCTGCAGAGGAGCAGAGACCCAGCCTGGAGGGGAATTCAAGTGATTCTAATTGTACTTTTTGTTGCTACAAAAGGTTGTTTTGTTTTTTTTCATTTGTCCAACACCACAAATACAGCCCAGAGTAGCTCTGTTTTGCATGATGCAACTTAAAAGTATTATTGGGAAGCCCAAAATGTAAATCCTGGTGGACCAATAATACCTCAGCAGTTCCTGTTATAATGCTGCTTTTCCTGGCCCCAGAGGAGCTTGCTGCTGAAAGGGCTCCTGTTGCCATAAAATGTTGTTTTAATGATGCTAATGAGTGGGAGAAGTTATTCCTCAACATCTGAGCTTGAGTTTCAGCCCCTCTTCAGTGAGCTTTGCTTTCTGAGTTGTCTCAGAGAGCAAAAACTCAGCAGAAATGTGTTTAATTAATGTCTCCCTGAGCTGTGTTTCAATCAGCAGGAATAATATCTGATATCCTTTACACCTTAAAATTCAATGCCACTTTTACTGATCTCCATGTGAATTATGTTTCTGAGGCTGGAATTAGTTTGTTTTAATTCTTACGTCACCAGTTCAGGAGAAAAAAGGTAAAATTGTTAAAAAAGGAGTTCCAAATTCAACAGGGAATCCTTTCATGTGTCCAAGAGATCAGCCTTGACCCTGTTGGTCCAAGGTGTTCCTTCCACTGCCAAAGACCCAAAAAATCATGGGAAAGCAAGAAAGAGAGGAAGAATTCCAATTTGCCATTGATATTTTCCCATTGTAGTTTCTCCTTCCCAGATTTTATCAGAGACCAGAGCCTGAACGAGCTCCTTTATGGCACCTTCAAGCAGAGTTTGAGCTCAGGAAAAGCCCAAGGTGTGCAGTGCCACCTGAACCCTTGGCACGGGGTGTGACCAGCCCTGGTTGTGTTTTGCAGGAAGCTGTGCCAGCCCCAGAACAGCGGCGCTTTCCAGGGAGAAGCTCCTTCCCTGAGCCCTCCAAAGGACACCCTCAACTCCAGCTCTCCCCCTCAGGTGGGTGATCCCCCTGCCAGCCCTGGATCTGTGTGCTCCTGATGGATTTGGCTGCTGGATCCCTGGGTGCAGGCTGAGCTGTGCCTGTCTGCACCCTGTAATCACCTGCTGCTGGGTCAGGAGGTCCTCGGGGTTTTATTTCTGTTTTATTAAGTTGGAGTCTCATTCTGGCTTTCCTCAGCATCTGGTTCTCCTCTGGACGTGGCTCAGCGAGGGCCTGTGGGGAAGGATCTCTGACAGTGAGGCTCAGGTTTAGTTTTAAGGGCTAAATTCCTTTTGCAGTGCCTCCATCCCTCCTGGAGTTCCTGGGAGAACGAGCTTGTGTTTTCCTCATTACTAATAATTGAGTGGAACGAAGCTGTAATAAGCAGCTCCCAAACATGGTTGAGTTATTAAAACCCTTGACCTTTTGCAGCCTAATTGCCATGACAGATCAGGGGCAGGTTGGGCTGCTCCTGGCTCAGAGATGCCAGAGCAGGGAGCTGTGAAAAGAACATTTTGCCTGCTTTTTCCATGACCATAAACCACACCGGGAGCGTGTCAAGCAGAGCTTTGTCCCCACTTCTCCCAGTATCTCCCAGCACAGGCGTTGCTGGAGTTGTGAAATGTTCCTGCCTTCCCTTCTTCCAGTGTGGGTCAGCCCAGACAAGTTGAGTATTTATTCTTCTCCTGCCAATGGAATGTGTAATGCCTGCTTGTCTGGACAGACGCACCGAGGATTAGTGGCAAAGAATATTAACAGGTAAAGAAATTATGTGCTCTCTGGCACTGAGAGAGAGGCAATTCTCTGGTTGAGAACAAGGACTGTGTAACTTGTTTGCCAGGTAGCTGATTCCAAACCCTCTCCTGCTCTGCTGTGGGCATGTGAATGAAGAATGATCAGCTTCAAGTTAGCTCGGAAAGATGCTGGCCTTGTGTCATTTTTTAAGGTTGAAAAATCTTCTTGTTTCTCTGGCTGTCCATATTTTAAAGATTCTAAGGTCTTCAGGATGAAATTTTGCTCTCTCAGAATGACCCAGCTGAAAGTTTGGGTGGTTGGTTGGGTTGGATTTAGGAAAGGCTGGTGAAACAGGGACAGTCCAATGTGGAATATAAATGTTTCCAGCATGATTCTGTCGTGTCAGACAGCAAACCACAGCATTGTGAGCTGTCACTTTTTTAATACTCTCTGGCTGTAGGTTCTATTTAGAGAAATGGTTTGTAATGGGTGCAGTGCCAGCAGAGGATTGGGATTTGGTAGGCTGGAATGCAGAATATTTTGGGAAGGTTCAGCTGTGGAATGAAGGTGAAGAAGATTGGTCTGGTAATTCTAGAAAATGGATGTATATAACCCTCCTAACCAGAGGGCTGAGTTGGGAGAAGCTGATATTTGTTGTTTTTAGAGAAAAGGTTGTAAAATCTGGCAGCTTTTTGAGCTCTGTCACCTGTTCAGAGCCCTGCAGGCAGAGATGGCCCCTCCTGGGGGAGATGGACACTGGGAGCTCTGGGAGTGATGTTGCCAAGCCGGTCAGACGTGCTGTCCTTGCCCCTTGAGCTCAGAACCAGCAGCTCTTCCTTAATTACCCTGACAGGTGGAAAGAATTCCTGGCACTGAGCAGCGTCCTCAAGACCCCTGAGTTAGCAAAGAGAGAGAAAATCCAGGGGAAAAAGAGGGAATTAGGGGCTGCTCCAGGTACCATCCAGCTGCATTTCGGCGATGGAACAACATTTCCATTCGCAAACACGTCGCGATCCTGCCTGAGACAGAAAGAAAATAATGGATTATCCAAAAGAAATACCCAGAGCTATCGCTTGTTTTCCTCTGGGCACAAAATAATCTTTGGCTCAGAGCTGTTGGAGCCCCAGAGCTGCCAGGTGGGCACACACTGAGGGCTGGCTGAGGTGGTTTTGGCTGGGCTGAGCCTGATGGATGGGTTCTTCCATGGAGCAGCTTTTCCAGGCTGGAGGCAGCTGCCTCTGAGGTATGGGCACAGCTGGGAACCACTTCCTTCTCTACCCTTGCTCAAAAAAGGGTTGCTCAGGTCACGTTGGCCCCTGACGTGGCTTTCTAGTTGTCCCCTTTTGCCTGAAATTCTGAGAACTGAGCACTTGGCACTTCCTCCCCTCTTCGGGGCAATGCCTCGCTCTTGAGAAGAGGAAGGAACAGGGAAGGGGTGAAGCTCTTGGCCACAGAGCTGGGAATAAAATGCAGAACTGGTGAATCCCTCCCTGCGCCAGAGGGCTGAGCATGTTTTTCCTTCACAGGGACTTTGGGGTGCTCAGGACTGATGTTTTTATCTCAGAATGGTTTGGGTTGGAGGGGAGCTTAAGGATCATCCAGTGCCACGGGCAGGGACAGCTTCCATTGTCCCAGGTTGCTCTGAGCCCTGTCCAGCCTGGCCTTGGACACTTCCAGGGATATTTCCACTCTGTAGTTGGCTGCAACAGGCAGAGGGAGGCTGCAGGGTTTGAGTTCCAAAAGGCTGGGTTTGAAATAAGCTGCAGTGAGAGCGGGCTGGGGGTGGCATGAGCTGTGTGTGGACAATAGGGGAGGTCAGGAATTGGGATTCTGATGGGATTCTTTAAGCTGTCCCACCAAACTGTGCAGCTTGGGATGGATAAGCTGCTTTTCCCGGGGATGTTCCCTTCTCCCCTGTATTGCACCACCACCTAGTGGTAACACCCAGCTCCACTTCTTCACCTTCAACGCGATTTATTTCTCCTTTTTTCCCCCCCCTCTCCCTAACAGAAACGACCCTTACCTACGGAGTTCATCGACCCCCTGGCCAACAAAAAGCCCAGGATCTCACATTTGGCTCACAGAACCCAACCCACTCTCAACGGGAAGCTGAATTCCTCCAACGGGAAGGACCCGCTGGCCCCCCCTGCCCTGCCCCCGGCTCTGCCCGAGCCCGTGAGCTCCAGCTCCTCCCTCCCGGCCCTGGAGCTGCCCAGGCCTCACGATCCCCTCTCGGATGTCAGCAACGACCTGACTCACAACGGCAGAGACTGTGAGAGCAGCACGGAGCCTCCCGAGAGACTGAGTCACCCCCTGCCCACAGACTGTGCCCAGAGCAGCAAACACAACTGCGGCTCCTACGTCAAATCCAAGAAAAAATCCAAAAAGCACAAAGACAAGGAGAAGGAGAGGAAGGAGAAGAAGAGCGAGGAGAAGTGCAAAGAGGAGAAGCAGAACTGTGAAGTAATAAAAAATGCTGACTTAGTTAGTGTTCCCCAGGAACAGGTCCCAGGTGAGTGGGGGCCCACAGGTGCTTTGGTGTTGGCTGGGAGTGATGCCAGGATTCCCTGGAGGAATGGGCACATCCTGGGCCATCCCAGCTGCTCTGGGGACCCAAATGCCAGCGCTGTCCTCCCTCCAAATCACCAGAGCTGCTTCCTCTCCACACAGGGTGTCAGGTTTTTCCTGTTTAACCTTTCGTGCTGTTTGGAGCTGCCTCAGAGCGTGTCATGTTCCTCCTGGTTAAATTAAAAGCTGGGATAATCTGTGGGGATAAAAGGCTGGGAGCAGTGGGAAGAGCAGTGCAGCGCTTGTGTTGGCTCTTGTGATGACTCTTGTTTGGGTTTTTAATGAAAACTTACTCACAAAAGCTTTTAAAATTGGCTACAAAAGAAATGATAGATAAACCTGGTGATAAATGCTGGTAAAGCAGTGGAGAACCAGCTCTTCCAGGCTGGAAAAGCTTCCTTACATCCCACTGGGGCTGGGGATTTATTTATCCAAGGACTGACACAGCACTTAATCCTCACTGAGGTGGGGTGAAAACATTTTCCATCAAGCCACTGTTTGAAAGTCAAGTCCCTGCACTCTTAGAAGTCAGAGCAGAGAATATTTCTTGGCTGATCCCCATCCATTCCTTTTCCTGCTGTTTCCATGTTTTCTGCTCCCCAGAGCACTGGGACTTTCCCTGTAGCCTCTGGGAATATCTGTTAAATTCCTTTGTGCATTTTCCTTCACCCTGTTACTATTTTCTACGTTCCCCTTCCTGCTTGGTGCATGAAAACCCTCCAGTTTTGGCTCCAAAAGGACAATATTTTGAAATGAAGACTCGTTTGTTGGATTCCTGGAAAGGGGGAGCTTCTCAGGGTGCTGGGATTGAGCTGGGCCCAGCCCTCCCCTTCCCCACAGGCTTTGCAGCAGTGACAAAATGCATTTTGATGGCTCAGCAGTGATTGCTAAGGACAGTCCATGGGGCTGATGGGTGTGTGGCACTGCAGAACTGAGGATTCTTCTATTTTTGTGTCAATCCCAGGTTTTTTTCTGGGAGTCTTGTGTTTCTTCCACGTTGTTTCTCTTCCCCATGAGCCTCTGGAGTGGTTCTGGAGAGACACTCACACATTTTCTTTTTGTCTAACAAATACCCAAATTCTTGGGGAATTGCTGAGCCTCCTCCACCACCTTTTCTGCTTCTCTTTACTATTTAATTCCTGGAATTTTGTTAATTATTAGGAGTTTGGGTTTGTTCCTGCTGCTGTTTTGAGGTAACAAATGCGAGCTGGACTGGGAACAATCACAAACAGGATGTGGTCAGTCCTGCTGGGATCCTGGACAGCAAAAAATGGGATGTTTTCCTTCTGTGGGTAGCACCAGCCTCATCCTGCTCCTTCCCCAAATTCCCCCTGGAGCTGTAGGGAAGAAGAGAATCACAAAAAGTTTGGGTTGGGAGGACATTAAAGCTCTTCTGGTTCCACCACCTGCCATGGGCAGGGACACCTCGTGCCAGGAGTGGGAGTTTCTCCCAGGAATTTTATTCCAGAGGCTCTGGAGGGGCCTTTGGGGTCCTTTCAGTCAGTAGGTGGCACTCACAGGCAAAATAAACCTCCTGTGTCCCTTCCCTTCCACCATCCTTAAACCCTGTTCTGCATCTTCCACGCTGTGCTTGGGAAAGGAGGAGCTGCAGCAGGAATTTGGGATTGGGAATTTTAAAAACTCTGGGTTTGTGCCATTCTCCCATCCTGCTCAGGAAAGCTTTTCTGTGGAAATTCAGAGGAAAATCCATCTTTTTAAGGAGACGGTCAGGGTGCTGCTGACTCAAGTTGTGCAGCTGGATCTGGTGAGGGTTTGGAATGAATTTCTACAATTTGTGGAAAAATGTCCCTTTCCAAACATGGATCCAGCTGCTTTCCTCCTCCACATTTATCCTGCAGTGCTTGGTGGATGAGTTTTCTTTAGGTTTATTCTGTTCTTCCTTCAATTTCTGAACATTCTTTAATGCCTGGATTTGTGTTTGGAGCTGCATTCCCTAAAATCCTCCCTGTGGTGCCCTGCAGGACTCTGGGATATTAATTCAGGAATCTCACCCTGGGTATCCCCAGAAGATTCTCTCAAGTGTGGGAGCAGGAGAACAGAAGGTTCACCTTGTCCAGCTCAGCTCTCTGGGCTCAGGGCTGTGTTTTCCTCCTTCCCAGTGGTGCTCTCAGTGTTATCCCACTCCAGGCACTGTTTATCCACCAATTAAATTCAGATTTTTTCGCTGCTCGGGCTGATGTTGGTGTTGTTTTGCTGACAGACAAATACTGGAGGAGCCTTGAACTTTGAGCCACCTTGTTGTGGCTCCTCTGCCTCTGTCAGTTCCAAGCAAAACAGAAATCCTTTAGAATTCCATAAACTGTACATTGCAGGCAAGTTTTACGAGTTTGAAGCTGAATTGCAAAGAGCTTTGAAGTTTAAGAACGTCTATAAACAAATCTTTATTTTTTCAGGTTTAAATGGAACATGCAATAATTCTAGTGTACCAACATCAACTTCAGAAATGCCAGATTATTTATTGTAAGTATGTTTATCAGTTGCTTCATCACTTTGGGATCATGTTTCAAGCTGAGAAATCACAACGTGCTGGGGGTTTTTGTTGGACTTTTTGTGTTATTTGATAGAACTTTGTTAGGTGGGTGTAAGAAAAAGAGTAAACCCAGCTCTGAAGATTAATAGTTGAGACTAAACTTGATATCAAAGCTGGTTTTTACCTCCTTAAGGAGTTCAAGGTTATCTCCTATAAATTGTTTAAGCACTTCAAGAAACATTTCATACCTTGGAGGGGTTTGTAAGGATTAAACATCTCAACATTCCAGCTGGAAACTTGCAGAGGGAATAATCTGCTTTCGTGCTGAGGAAGGCAGGGCAAGGAAGGATTTGGGGTGGTTTGTTAATTCTTGCCCTCTTCAGAGCCAAGATCATCTCCATAAAGCAGTGAAATATTCTTTCCTGGGAGGCTCTAACCCCTGGGTTAGGATCTGAGTGGTTTCTTGACTCTTTAATCAGATCCCCTCGAGGTTAATTAAACAACTGAAGCCCAAAAATCTCTGTGAAGGAAGCCCAGAATCTGCATAAACCCAAACCTGTTCTAAACAAAGCTTTGGGGTGGGGGAAAAAAAGAAGTTGTAGCTGGGGGTGGGGGGGAATTCCCTGTGCATGTTCCCAGCCCTGGGGGGGGATTGTTTCCTTCAGAGCTGGTTTGGCTGTGCTGGGATGGAGGAGGAGGAAGCTGTAGGGCAGATAAAGGTTTCTGCTGTGGTTTCTGCTTTGCTGGGCTGGATCAGCCATACAAACAACCCCTTCAAGGTGACATTTTTAGGGTTATTCCAAAGAATTTGTGTGGTTGGGGGTGTTTTTTCTCTCACCCACGTGCTGATCCCTCCCAAAATGGGATATTGCAGCTCCATGGGCTCTTCCCAAAGAAACCTGGAGAGGTTTCTGAGCTCTGGGAGCTCTGTGGTCTCACCCAGTGTGATCTGACTGGTTTGTGCCCAGCTCCTCAAATTCTAAGACCTGTCACTGCTGTTTGATGCTCTTTATCCTCTGTGGATGGTTCTTTATCCCAGCCCCTGGCAAGGAGTCCCTTCTAGAAGTTTAGAGCACTTAAAAAGTTAAAGCACTGGAAGTTTCCCATTAATTTGAGGCCTAAATTCAGCTTTTCCATCTTCCTGCACCAAGCTGGCCCTACTGCAACCAGAGCAGGGAGGCAAATTAGAGCCATCACCTACCAAAAGATGAGTTTTACCTTCAGAGAGGGCTGTAAATATCAGCTTTAATGGCTTTTTGTTGAGCAGAATAACTTCCAAAAGGCCCACAAAGGCACATCAGTTCAACCTGAGCTCAGGACACGTCGAGTGTCTCTAGAAGGTGCTGGAAACAGAGTTGCTGGTGGGAAAAAAAAACCAGAATAAAGCTCCTCACCGTGGTTTCTTGTCATGCTCTTGCCACATAATCACCCTGCGAGCGTTTTGCAACGATGGCTCAATGCTTTTTGTGTTCCTTTAAAGACTCTTAACACTGCAAGCATCATATTCCTGCTGTTCCAATGCCTGGCACAGATGCAGAACTCCATGTTCTGCGGGCCAGCAGGAGTCAGAGAAGCTGTAGCAGCACTATCTGAGTGTCCTCCTCCACCCCCAGCTGCTCCAGGCTTGGCTGTACCTGCCCATTCCACCCTATCTGGCAGAGATAGGAAGTTTTGGGAGCAAACATTGTTTGTTTTACAGGAGGTCAAGGCAACAATCCCCAGTGGTTGCCTCCATAATTTGCTACTTTAATGCAAGTCAGGATGAGAGGGAACGGCCTCAAGCTGCACCAGGGGAGGTTTGGGTGGGATATTAGGGAGAATTTCTTCACTGGGACAGGGAATCACCATCCCTGGAGGGATTTAAGCCATGTGGATGTGGCACTTGGGGATGTGGTTTATTGGTGGCCTTGGCAGTGCTGGGATTTGATCTTGGAGGGCTTTTCCAGCTTAAATCCCAGAATGGTTTGGGCTGGAATGAGCTGAAGCCCATCCAGTCCCAGCCCTGCCACGGGCAGAGACACCTTCCACTATCCCAGGGTGCTCCAGACTTCCAGGGATGAGGCAACCACAGCTTCTCTGGGAATTTTACACCAAAGAAGCTGTGGTTGCCTCATCCCACAGTGAAGAATTCCTTCCCAAAATCCCATTTAGATGATCCTGAGATCCTAAATTATCCACGGTCTCGTTTCACTTGGCAGGCTCATCCCGCCACGCTCGGCGGGAGAGAATCCACAACCGGAGAGAACCCCCCCAAAACCAACTCCCACCCTAAAACCAACCCCCTAAAACCAATCCCCCTCAAAACCCATTGACCAAACCCTTTTCCCCTGCAGAAAATACGCAGCCATTTCCTCCTCGGAGCAGCGTCAGAGCTACAAGAACGACTTCAACGCGGAGTACAACGAGTACCGGGACCTGCACGCCCGGATAGAGCGGATAACCCGACGGTTCACCCAGCTGGATGCCAAGCTGAAGCAGCTTCTGCAGGGCTCTGAGGAATACAAGGTAGACACAGAGCTGCAAAAGCTCCCTCTGTGCACGTGGGCAGAGCTGCGGGTCTTTGATCCGCTCTCCTTGGGCTGGGTCGGAATTCCAGCCTCAGGACTGCTGGGGAACGTGCACACAGCTGACAGCTTTGGGGAATGCTCCTAACCCAGCTCTGTGCTGCTCCTTTTTCAGGCTGGAGCCACATCATGGGACTTGTTGACAAGGAAAGGCCTCAGTGAGACAATTGGTGTCCTTAGCCAAAAGCTGCTGGAAGCTATTAGTGTATCCCAGCCAGAAAAACTCATATTTGCACATATGGGAGCGTATCAGGGCTGGAAGGGGAGTTAGCACAGGGTCATCTGTTCCTCTGCAATCTTTGATCTTAATAATGCAGCATTATTGGGCTTGTCAGAGTGATTTTTAAAGAGTTTTAGCTATTCATTAGCTTGAAAAAGTGAGCCTCGTTGAGGATAATAAACAGACTTTTACAGAGCACCTATTGTGCTAAGCACAGCTTCCTCCCTCAAACCTCCTGCCCTTCTTTCTCCTTGCAGAATTCCTCACTGGATTGTTTTAGATGTTGGTGGGGAGGAAAAAAAAATCAGTTGGGGCTTTGGAAATGTGAATTATCCTGGAATCCAGGTGCTTGTCACAGGTGGGGAGTGGGACTTCATCCTTCTGTGTCAGCTCAGGATATCCATGGAATCAGAGCCATTGGATCTGCCCAGGGAAGCCATGGAGGGAGCAGATTTTGGTTGGAATTTGCAGGAATTGTGTACATTGAGCCATCAATAAATACCTACTGCAGAACTGAAAACAATGCCTTATTTTTTTTCCTCTCTTTTTTCCAGACCATCCACGATCAAATTTTACAGGAATATCGGAAAATTAAAAAGGTAAGGGACTGTCCTTGGCCACAGAAGGCTTTTGGGTGGTGCCCCTGGTGTGACTGAAAGAGATGGGCCTTTGCCAAGAGCAAGCCCAGGCTCTGAGGCAATTCCAGCAGATCTTTGTTCAGCTCCAGCCCGTCCCTAAAAGCAGATCAGAAAGGGTTTGGGGGGAGCTGGGAGTGCCCCGTGGATCCCGGGGCTCGCTGAGCCGTGGCCGTGGCACAATGGGTGTGTTCACCCAGGGCCTTTATCTCTCCAGGGAAGGAACAGTTTGTGTTTCAGATGCACAGGCTGAGGGATAACAGATCCTCTGGGGGCACAGGATCCCAGCTGGGATCAGCCTCTGGAGCTCTGTCCCCAGATTTTTGCAGTTTGGGTCACATAAAATACCTTAAATTTCGGTATTGTTATGCAAAGCATCCACACACCAGTGGGGATTTGGGATTTTTTCCCTGTAAATAAGTGAATATAGTCCTAAACCCTGTTGTGCTGAGGGGTTTGGGAGCTCTTTGAAGAGATCCCCTGCATGTTGGAAATTAATCTTTGTTCCAGAGGCTCTGAGGTGAGGGCAGGTGGTGATTGTTGGAAGCCCAGTTAGGCTGAGCCTAACTCAGGTGTGCTCCTTCCCTGTGAGGAGGCTCCTGGAGCTGGATAATGCTGAGAAGGGATTTTATTCTTGGCTGGGTTTGATCAGAACAGGACTATTTTAAAGGAGAAGCTTCTTTCCATGGTTTTAAGCTGAAAGAGGGGAGGTTTAGGTGGGATATGAGGAGGGAATTCTTCCCTGGGAGGGAATGGGATGGAATTCCCAGAGAAGCTGTGGCTGCCCCTGGATCCCTGGAAGTGTTGGTGGGGCTTGGAACAGTGGAAGGTGTCCTACCCATGGGATGAGCTGATCTTTGCATTCCCTCCAACCCAAACCATCCCATGATCTGCTCTGTGCTCTCAAGGCTCAGCTTTGATTCATCCAAAACCTTTCCCACCTCTGCACTTCCTTTTTTTTTCTGTTTTGTTTTGCAGACAAACCCCAACTACAGCCAAGAGAAGAACCGCTGCGAATACCTCCACAACAAACTGGCCCACATCAAAAAACTGATAGCAGAGTATGACCAGCAGCAGTTTTAGCTGCCACTCACCCCTGGACTGGGTAGGGCAAACCAAAATCCAGTCACCCTGGACGTTACCTTCCCTTTTATACACCCAAAATCCCTTTCAGAGACGAGCATTAATTCCTCGTGGTTGAAGAACTTGGGGATGACTTTAAGATGCCAGATCTGTCATGTCCACGTCCAGCACGCTCCTCCCGAGTTTTTAAGCCTCTCTGAATGTTGGAATGTAACAAATGGATAACAAAAACAAGCAAACAAACAAAAAAAAAACCAAACAAAAAAAAAAAATTCTGCTTATTTGAAGCCAGCGTTTGACACTTAAGGGAAAAACTTGCCTAAAGTGACCGAAGCTCCCAAAGGTTAAGAATCTGTAGTTTTCATGGATTAAAAGTTTGGCATGAAGTTGTAATTCCCCAGCTCCACGTGGGTTACAAATTGTCCTACGAATGGTGAGGAACTGGAATTGCTGCTAGGACTGTTTGGAATGAGAGCTGTGTGCTCCCGGCTCCGCGGAAATACACCACGTTCCCTGAGCTCTCCTTGTCTGGCCCTGCTTTGTCATTGGCATCCTCGGGGTGGGGTGGTGGTGGCAGCACAGGGGGTCCCCCGGGGCTCAGCACCTTGGCCAGGGCAGAGGTGGATCCCAAAAGAAAAACAAACAAACCCCTAAAACCCTCCCCCCTTTTTTTTTTTTTTAAATCTGCTTTGTGCGTTTGGGTGCAAACCTCCTGCCCAGTCTGCCCAGTTCACCTCCAGCTACCAGTGCTGGGAAGATGGAGACCTGTCTGGCTTTGACTTTTCTAATTTTCTACCAAGGCAGCCAATTTTATTAATTGCTAATGAGACTATGGTCTATTTTTGTATCAAAGAAAAAAAAAAAAGCATCTCTTTTCTAAAACTGTGCCTCCCTTTTCCTTTTAGGCCAAGTGCTTGGGACCCTTTCCTTGCAGTATTACTAAAACTGACCCAAGAGTCACCCAGAGGAGTGACTTTATCCCTTGATCCATGAGAGGAGGGGGTGGGGGGTGCTCTGCTTTCTCCTGGGATATTTTTTTTTTTGGTGTGTGTGTGTGTGTGTCTTTGCAAGGCAGCAGCAAATCCTTGTGAGAGCAGTAAGGTGCTGTTTTCCCACGCGGATCCCTTCCACTGGTGTGCTTTATCTCAGCCAGCTTCTCCCTGCAGTCCTGCTTCCTGATTTTTTTATTTAATTCTTTCCTTTGGATTGAAGGGAACGTTTCAGAGTATGGCCAGGGTGTGAGAAACACTCCAAAAAGCACAAAGGTGTCCTTTAACTCTGCTGCTCCTTTCTTTCTCTCCCCTCTCCCCTTTTTAATCCTGCCAGCCTGTGGGATTTGACTTCTTCCCACTTCCGTTTATCTCAAAGTAAAGGATTCCTTCCCTGTGGAGTCTCCTTCCCTTGGAGGTTGCACTGAAGAGCCTTTCACCCTTTGAAGGAGAGGAATGGCAGAGTTAAGGAGGGAAACACTTAAAACAAGGAGTTATTTTGAGTTTGGTTTTTTTTTCCTTGCCCCAAACAAAACGTGGGTCCATCTGCTGTATGAAAAATAGGAGATAAAATGACTAATTATTATTATTATTATAATTTCATTGTTGTCACACAGCCAGGGCCACTGCTTTTGCTTTGTCACTTTATTCTGAGGCCTCTCCCTGTGCATCCAGTGCTCAGCAGGGCTTTGCCATCCCCTTCTCCAAGGGACAGGTGACAGCCAGAGGGACACGGTGGCCCTTGGAATGCCACCAGTCTTCCACTGGTCAGCCCCAGACCTTGGAGAAAAAGGGTGGAAAGAGCTGCTCTGCCCAAGGAGCTCAGGGGGAGCACCCCAGAACCCCCCAGGGCATTCTTGATGGGAATCCTGGGGGTCAGGAACGCTTTGCTCATTCCTGCTGGGAATGCCAGGGCTCAGGAAGGCTTTGCTCCCATCCCTTCCTCCCCACATCAAACCTGGAGGGCAGGGAGCATTGGGGCAGCACCACCTGCCTCTGGTGCTTCTGGAAAACTGGGAATTCTGGAAGCAAGGAGCTTTTATCTGGGAATCTTGGAGCTCCTGCTCTGCGGGGAATCCCAGGCGCGAATTCGGCCGCGGGATGGGGAGGGGAGCGCCCGGAGCCGCGGGGATCTGGGAGGGGATGAGGAGCACCTGGGATGTCCCAAATCCTCAACCCCGCTCTGGGATTGTCACTTGCACAGCCCAGCATCGCCGGCCCTGCCCGACGCCGGGATTTTGGGGTGGAAAATCTGAATTTCCCCAGGGCTGGGGCTCGGTGGGGGCTTCGTTCCGGCGGAGGAGGAGGAGGCAGAACTCGGGATGGCAGAAGAGGCAGCAGCTACAAACCCAGGATGAGTAAATTCTTCCATGGAAACACTTCTCCTGATCCTTAATATTTTGAAAGGAGGGTTTTTTTTTTTGTTGTTGTTGTCGTTGCTTGGGATGGGGGGGGATAGAGATGGATCTCAATCTTTATACATCTGCTATAAGATATTTTTGCAAACAGAGTTGTATACAAAGATGTATTGTGTACATTTACATGTATATTCTGGAACTTCTAAAAAATTTGAATATAAAAAAGACCCTGAAAATATTTAATTAATTATCCAAACTGTGAGACCCAATTAGCATCCACCAACTTCCTGCTTCACTTTTCTTTTGGACTGTGTTAAAGAATTGTAGTCGAATCTGCCTTTTTTTTTTTCTTTTTTTTTTTCTTTTTTTTTTTTTTTTTTTTTGAGACGACGAAGCTTAGGCAAAATTTTGTGCTTTTTGGGTTAATAGAAACCAGTTCTAGGTGATTTAAGTATGATCTTAACTTATTGATACTGTGTTTTACTTTGTAATATTGTACTGTGGATAAAAACTATATTGAGCCATGGAGTTGGAGTTTACAAAAGAGCTTTTCACTTTGCCAAAATGTTACAATTTCAAGGCAGCATAGTCTTCAGCTTTCCTAATCTTTTTTCTTAAGAGCTAGTGTCCTTTTTTTGTACACTAAAAAAGCTGAATGCTGATTTTGCAACATATAATAAATTCACTGTATTGGAAAACAAGCAGACAATAAGGTTGTGGATTTCTTTTCAGTGCTTCTCCCTGCAAGGAAACTCAAAAGGGAAAGGTGATAAATGGCTGGCGTGGAGCTTTGGAAGCAGGAAACGGGAAGGAACCGGGTCACTTGAGTGACTGAAGTGTCGGAGCAGGGAGTAGGTGAGAAAGAGGAGAGAGGGAAGAGGTGCTTGGAGCGGGCCAGCTCCTTGGAACGCTGAGCTGGGATCGGCCTCCAGCCCTGGGGGGTTCCCACTGCAGCAGCCTCGGGGTTTTTGGAGGAAAAGCTGCTTTGGAGGAGGTGCTGGACGCTGCTGGGGTCAGCCCGGAGGGGCCCTGGAGCAGCAGGAGGCTCAGGGATGCTCAGAATCCACCCAGGGGCTGCTGCAGGAGCAGGAGGTGGGGATGAGCCTGGCACGGACCCTGCTGGAACTCCCACCTCCTCCCTTGTTGGCTGAATCATCCCAAAAAAAGCTCGGGATGCAAAGGGCAGCTGGGCTGTGGCAGGAGTGTCCCTTGCCTTGCTGTCACCGTGGATTGCTCTGGCCCTGCCTTCAGCAGCACCCCTGGGGCTGGATGGAAGCAGGCAAAATCAAACCGAGTGTAAAACCACTCAGGGGTGTAATGGCTTTGGAATAGCTGCTGTGTTCCTGCTGCCTCCCTCCTGGAGCAGAGGGTGAGCAGCACAAACTCAGGGCTGGAGGCCACAGGTGCTGGCACTGCACTCCCTGTGTCCCTAACGTGTTCCTTTGGGTTAAGTGCTGGATTCGGGATTGTCCCTCCAAAACGGCACACTGTGGAGAAGGTGACAATCAGCCAGGGGTCAAACAACGTTTTACAGAGTCTTGGTGTGTTTTTTAAGAGGTGTCCTTGTCCTTGCAGCTGACACAGCAGCACCCACACGAGGAGACACCGGTGGGACTCGGCCACAGAGCCAGAGCTGAGCCCAGGCTCTTGCAAATCCCCAAATCCTCCAGTTTTAGTTTCAGATGTGGCTTCTGAGCCAAGCTCTGCACCCCAGGCCCCCTTCACCCTCTGTGAGCTTCCCCCGGGGCGCTGAGAGGATCCAAAGCCGCTCCTGCCCCGCGGGGACGCTCGCTCAGGAAGGGTCCCCATCCCCTCCCAGCTTTCCTGGGGAATTCCTCCCAACCGCTGGCAGCTCCGGCGCTGCCCGGGGTCACGCATTGAGCTCATTAACTCGGAGCTGCCCCAGTGGAAATTTACTGGCTGCGTTTGCTGTGCCAGAGCCAGCCGGGCTCCTGCCGCCGCCGCCTCCTTATCGGCCCCGCCGGGAGCCGGGACCGCCGCACCGGGAGCCGGGACCGCCGCACCGGGAGCATCCCCGCTCTCCGCGTCCTCCCGGCCGGCAAAACCGAGCTCGGGAGGAGCCCCGGGCTCTTAGAATTCGCTGATAACTCAGGTCACACTTGGGAAAAGTCACTTTGCGCCACATCTTGCACAAACTGCCCCTAATCTGGGGTCACGCAGGCGTGGGAAGGCCCTGACCAGGTTTTGGGGATGCTGGAAATCCATGACAGCACTGTGGGTTTTTTCCCCCGTGGTTTGTTTGTTTTTTTTTTTTCTCTCCATGGGTTTTTTCCCCTGTGGATTTTTCCCCCGTGGGTTTTTTCCCCGGGCACCTTTCAGTGCTCGTGGCTCGTTTACAGGAGGAAGCTCATTAGAATAATTTGTCCTCGCCACGCTCCGATGGCGCTGGTCCCTCTCCCAGAGCAGCTGCTGCACCTCCAGCGCCGGGCACGACCCCCAAAATCACCCCCTGCTCCCTCCCTTGCAGGCGTGGGTCCGACCTTGGGCACGCAGCGCCGGGAGGGCGATGGCACAGGGAGAGGGAGGAGGATGAGGAGCTGCCAGCAGGGATATAATGAAGGGCCAGGGCTTGGGATTGTGTTACACGAGGGGAAAAAACCCAACTGTGGAGGAAGCAAAACGTGGCAAGGGAATGCTGAGGCTGCTGCAAGGCACAAATCTGGGCTTGGAGGGGTCGCGCTCGACCTGTTGGGGGGGTGACAAAGGCAGGACCCCCCCACCCGAGCCCGTCCCAGCACTCGCAGCATCTCCGGCTGCGGCAGGAGCAGCCCCTGAACCTGCTTAGAATGAAGCGCTGCCGATTTGGGAGCCCCCGGGGGGGGGCTGCGTGGCCTGGAAACCCATCCCGGGGCTGGAGCGGGGGGTCTGCTGGAGGCGGGGGGTGGGCACCATTGCTGGGGGAGCGGGGCCGGTCGCTATGGCTCCGCTAGGGCTCCGCTGGCCCCCGGCCAGCCCCCGGCAGCTGGGGAGCGAAGGCACTGGGCGACCGGCCCGGGCTCCCGGCCCATGGACGCGTTGGGCGAGCGGGAACAAGGGAGCCCCGCTCATGCGGTGCCGAGCGTGGGAGGAGTGGGAAGGGAGTGGGGGAAGGAACAATGGTGGGAG
>WBNO01016047.1:710339-733620 GCA_013400575.1 Peucedramus taeniatus | reverse complement strand
GAAGTCTGTGGAAAACTACATTTCTCTCTTGAGGGAGATCTTGTTCTAGAGGATTTGGGGGAATGGGGAGAACAGAATTGGCAAGGTAGACTTACTGCATGAATACACCCAGGAAAATCAGGCAGAAATAAAGCTGCCTTGAACTCAAGGCAGAGCACAGAGGACTCTGGTAACAACTGAGTTGCTCTTGTACCATCTTGACCACTGATGTCTGACAAATCACAAGGGTGTCCCATTACCTCGAACTCCCCGGGGGCCAGCTGCACCCCGCTGTACAACACTTCTGGGAAGACGTGGCTGGTGCCAAACGTGCCACTGAGGGAGAACATCTCAAACTTGGTCTGAGCCATCTCCACGGGCTTGCCCACACATGCTCAGATGGGCAGAGTGCAGATCTGTGAGGAGGAGGAGACAGAAAGGCAAAACATCACTAAGCTTTCAGCAACCATGAGCTGGATTTGACAGCAAGAAAAGCTGTCATGATGAAAACACAATCTAATACATCTGTCTTTATTTATTATACACTCGGTATAGTTCTCTATATATTTCTATGTAAATGGAAATGATTTGTGGTACACTAAGAAAAAGCCTAGCAGCAAAATTTTGAAGAATCCATACTCTGACCAGCCAAGTGAATACAATTGGTATATCCATATTTAGTTTCCTTATTTTGTTAGGTAACCAGATGGTAGATTATCACATCAGCCCAATGGTACAAACCATTGAGCAGAAACCAGCTCTGTTGTGACAAAAGCATCCCTATGAAGACAGGGAGAGACTTATATTCTTCTGTCCTTTTCATACATATAAAAAGAAACCTGCTAGGAATTATAAAATCATTTAGGTTAAAAAAGACCTTTAAGACCATCAACTCCAACCATTATGTAGCACTGCTAAACCAACCACTAATCTCTGTCCCTAAACACCACATCTACATATTCTTTAAATACCTTAAGGGATGGCAACTGAACTACTTCCCTGGGCAGCCTGTTCCAATGCTTGACAATCCTTTCAGTGAAGGTATTTTTCCTAGTAACCAATCTAAACCTACTCTGGCACAACCTGAGGCTACTTCCTCATGTCCTATCACTTGGGAGAAGTGATTGACTTGACCTCCACGACTTCCTTTCAGGTAGTTGCAGGGAGCAATAAGGTCTCCCCTCAGAAATAAATCCTGACAAACCTACAACCTGCAAAACCTTAAGAGCAACTTTTGCAAGATGCCTTGCAGATGTACAATCAGCACAGAGAAGCATACATAAATATCTTCTCCTGTCCCTGACAAAACTGCTGGGTGACCTCACCTTCAAGGATGTTGCAGCATAGGGTCTACACTTCTATCATTTATAACAC
Source organism: Peucedramus taeniatus (assembly GCA_013400575.1). Classification (NCBI taxonomy): domain Eukaryota; kingdom Metazoa; phylum Chordata; class Aves; order Passeriformes; family Fringillidae; genus Peucedramus; species Peucedramus taeniatus. The sequence continues at coordinate 732,267 of WBNO01016047.1, read as the reverse complement.
TGAAAAGCAGATTAACATCCCTAATGAAGTCAAAATGTATAATGAAGAAAACAAATTGGGGGGGGGGGGGCTAAAAAAAAATGCTTTGTCTTAAATGTCTTCAATTAAAAAAAAAAAAAAAACAGACTGCAAAGAGAGTATTGCAGCCTTTTGCAGCCTTCTCACTGTTCAAATAAGAGCAGAACACTATTACCTGCAAATAATACAGTCCTTCAACAACATGTAGCCCGTCAAAGGCACCCAGGACATAAATTTCATCTTGCTGCTTCTCTGCCATCTTGGAAGAGATGGCAACAGAGATGACAACAGAGGTCCTGCTGGCAAATGGCTCGATTTCCCTCAGGTTCAGTGAGTTCCATGAAGGAGAAGAGATCATGGTAAACGACCCCACTGAAAGAATGTTTGTTTGATGGAAGCTGTTTGATCTGGCTGGCATACAATGTCCAGTTAACAGCAGCAGGATAGTCAAGAGAGAGATGTGGATGTGAACTCAGTTCTGTCACCAAAAGGTGACCATTATCCATTTCAGTATTGTAGTAATATGCTCTTGGACCATCTGAGGCATAAATACCATTCTCTGCAAACACATAACATCAGAAATTTTCTAATCTGAAAGCAAATATATGGGACAGGTAAGCAGTAGTCACTAATTATATTTGTGCAAAATTTAATTCTAACGTTTACCAGACTCTTTTGAAACTAAACTGAGCCTTCACAGACTACAATCTTAAACTATTTTTTTTTTGCCATCAATGGATAGTAGATCAAACTCTGATGTTTCATGTATTACAAACTACAAGATTAGTGTCCTTATTATATTTTATTTAAATGGCTGAAGTTTTGCATTCTTCTTTGAGTTTACCTGCATTAAAAATCAGTAATTCTGATTAAAATGGGTGGTAACACTGTCCAATCAAAAGTTCTGTAAGGAAAAGATATTACCAATATTCACATCTTTATGCAAGTGCTTTACATAAATAGAGACATCTTCAAAGCCCAGAGTAAAACCTGTTCATAAAGAATATGAGTTGTATGACACAGGGTCATCAACTGAGAACTAAAGGAATGGCTCACATCTCCTTTTATTTGCATGGCAAAGTTTAGAGCTACATTTTAGCAGTAACTTTCTCTCAATTCTGCAAACACGTGCACACAAAATTTGTATGTGAGTTCCAGCATCTGCTCAGGAAAAATATACAGTGAAAACAAAGCCTACAAAGAAAATGTGACACACAAGGTCTCCAGGCCAGAAGTACTATTTGCAGAACTCACAAGAGCATTTCTCAGAGTTAGGGTTCCATCTAGTGGAAAAAATTAAGTTGGGTCTATACATGGCCAAAATACCAATAAAACACCAGGGTCAGAAGATGAAGAATAACACTCATGAACTCCCAGGACTGATTATTTAACGAAGACTAGAGGTGCTGTAGTCAACTTAAGAATTTCCAAGTTCTTACATAGCACATTTTTATTTCCTTTATATCAAGAACGTAACAAGTTCTCATGTCCTAGTCCTGTTGACATGAGTAGGCATGCTTAAAGCTGATGGCAATTTCTGCTCAGGTCAGCTGCACTACACAGATACAAATCTTGCCCATGAGAACAAGGATCAATTAGAGCACTCCCACATTACCTGTCATATCCAAAGTGGAGTTGTGTGTATTTGCTGAGAGGAAGTTGACCCCCATTCCCAAGGCCCACACTGAGTGAAACTGGACAGCTGACAACAGTGGAAGGGTGTTCACCCAAGCAGCTGGGAACAGAATGGTGTTAATATGAAATCTGCTTGCCAAGACCACAGCTGGGTCATGGCAGAGTATGTCTGCACAAGTGAAAATGCCAAAGTAGCCAAAGGATGTATTGAAAGTCACAAATCTTGGATCCTTGGGGTAATTAAACTGTTTCTCTGTCACAAAAAAAAAAGGTTGTACTGCTCATGGAAAAGAAAAAAGGATGGAGAAAATAAAATATTAGAAAATAAATCAAACCATTCGAATTAAATGAACATTGAATCAGTCACATAAATACAAGTAATGGAGAATATGTTTTGTGAATATACTACATGTTAATTTCAAATAGGAGAACTCATACCAGTGCAAGAGAAGTCAACCATAAATATCTGTTGCTTCTGATTTATACCAGTAAAAGGGATTTGTGTTTAATTAGGAAGAGCTTATTTAGGATGTTAATGTTTAAATATCTTATGTGTCACATCCTATTAAGATGCAGTAAAAATAGAGGGTTTATTGAGTTTTACTTCTCATTTAATTAGTTGCTTTTAAATTCAGAATAGTGGCAGTGGTTTCCACTTGCCCTCTGACAATTGGTCTCTTACGACTCTATAGAGAAATACAATTAAGCCCAGGAATCAGCTTCTGTTTCACATATTTAATCTCCTGAGAATTGTGCACTTCCTGAACACTGTAAAATTCTCTCACCTTGTGATAATGAGCCACTAGTTTCCCTTCTGAGTCAAAGACTACGTTGGTATTGTACAGATAGTGGACACCTCAGGTCACTGGAATTACATGGTTTCCTGTCTCCCGTATTTGCAACCACATAGATGGAGTTATTCCTCGCCAGACAGCTCAGTCTTTCAAGCACGGATGATGGACCAAACCTAATCAAAAGGGAAAAAAAAATAAAACATCAAAACCATTTAATAAAAAAAAAATTCCAATGTTAAGACTACAGATCATCAGACTGGTAGATCTAAGTTAATCATACCTACAAGGAGACTGTTGTTTTCTGTTATTTGACAGAAGACAGCAGATTTGTGCTTCAGAGCTTAGTAGCTGAAATGCTACAATCACCTCACATTAAATGATGAATGCAGGGGCTTCCTTGAAGTGGAAGCAAATATTCACACCTTCAAGTCACTGTTCTGCTGCCAGCGTAGTGCTGAAGTTGCACCCACACGTGGGCTAACCTCAGCCGTTCTGCTCCAGCTCTCCGTGGGGCTAGTATGCTGAGGTAGCTTAGGATTTGTTTCTTCTGTGGTGTGTTATTACCTGTCTGCTTACTGCAGCTTCAAAAAATGGTGCAATTTATTAAGGAAAATAACAGAATAAAAAGGCTACCATATAATGATTCAAAAATCTGTTTTATATTGTGCAGTATATTCTTTCAGTAGTAGCTGTTATTTTATTCACAAATATTCCTAATAATTCTGTATCTTAAACATTTTCTGCAACATGCATAGAATTTGTTACTGAAACATAGTGTCTGTGTATTTGTTTTTCTATTAAATAAATCTCACCCTTCCTGGTATACTAACGAAAATAAAAAAATTACACTGAGAAAAACTGGCAGAGAAAAATTATGAAGAAATTTGTCTGAAGCTACTTACAGCAACTAGATGATTAGTCTTAACTTGGCTTCATTTCACAGAATTTGTTCCAAGACCTTTAAAACAATCAAGAATCACTCCTAGCTGTCTTTCCCTTCAGACTGCTCTTCCATGTATAACAGGGATGATATCTTCCAGGATGAGCACACGGAATCCAGTCCACCTGTGGGTCTGGGATATCCTCAGGATAAGGCTATATTGTTTCCCTTGTGAAGACCCATCTGTAAATGCTGTCTTCAGGAGTCACAATGATATGTGCACCCTGGTACCAACATACAAACACCATTAAGACAATAAAAAATGGGCAGTGTTTACTCAAACAAATGTCTCTAATGAGCTCATAATAACCTGTCTGGCTGCTTCCTTGGTGGCTGCTTCCAAAATTGCAGTATTTTTTTCCATCAGCATCAAGGCCTCCTCAGGAGAAACTGGCACTTCAGTGTCCTCTGACCAGACCACATTGTGCTCATAGACAGCTGCAACATCCGTGTCCAGGGCACAGGCCTCCAGAGCAGACAGCACCAAAAGCACAGCAGAGGCACAAGTTTTAGGAAGCCTCATGTCTGGAGCCTGGAAGTCACCCAAGAGGAGGCTGCAGGGAGGCAAAGGCAGTGGGCTTTAAAAAGAGGAAGTCTTGCACAAAGCCTGGGAATTCCCCAGGGAGGTTGAAAGCTGTCACCAGGAGATGCAATTGCCCTGCTTGGAAAGTCTCACAATATCAAAGGCAAGAGAACTGCCAGCATTGAGCAATTCTGCCTTAGACTGTGGGATGGAAGTCAGCACTGTGCTGCAGCCAAAGAAATGCATCACCTGCCAGACCTGTGTGTCAGCCAGGCTGTAGTGACAGAGCTTAAGGCAAGCCTGGCTCCCAGCAGGAAAACAACTTGGGAAGTCTCAGCAGACATCAGCATTGCCCAAACCTAAGGGTGCAGATATGGCTGTGGAAGGCAGGCAGATGATCCTGAGCTCAGTGCTGCCACACGGGCTCCTGCTCAGGGCTGCCCTGGTCCAGCCAACTGTTTGGATGGCAGAGTCTCCGCCCATCACAGCCTCTACAGCTGTGTCAGTAGCGGCAGGCTGGTATTTAGACCTGCCACTGCATGAAACAAGCACAGCACTAACCAGGAGGGTGGCTTAGCTTCCCACAGAAGCCCTTGCTGCTCTGTTAGAGGGGTTGGTTAAGCCTGTCTAGTTTCTACTGGTGCTCTGGTGAAATTCACACATTGCAGGGCAGCTCAATAATTTCAGTGACATTTGTGCTCTTTTTGGTCTTCTGGCTCATCTGAAGTCCTAACAGCACACATCAGGTAAGAGAGCAAATTGCAGAAAACAAGCCAATTAAGTCACATGTCTACAGATCTGTATCTTGCATCCAACTCTAGTGCTCTCAGCTCCTTCTCACCTGGCTCATCATCAGCACTGGCATGGTCAGCATTTCCTAATAAGTTGAGGTGTACATTCCTGGTTTCAGTAAAGTCTAATGTCTGATACAAAAATGAAAGGAAGCTATTAACAAGACGATCCATGGGGAAGCCTGCCCTTTAGTACACTGAAGTTTCACAGCTCATTTGGCTACCACAGCAGTTGTTCTTTCCAGTCCAAAAGAGCTCTGGCAGAGAAAGAAGTATTTCTTATGTAAAATCCAGGAACTATTCACAAAAGAAACTGACTGGAAGTTGCTAGGACAGACCACTTTTCTTATTTATGAAAAAAAAGCCACCACAGAGAACCCCTTCCAGAAGCCAGTTATGGGCTCAATGATAAAAGACTTTTGCCCCAACCAAGGTCAAGAAGTCTAGTGTGAGTTTGTCAGGAGTGTTCTTGTCTCAGTTCCTCCTGAATATCTTTAGCTGAGCATCTGGAAGAGGTGAGGAAATGTTGGGTTTTTTCCCACAGTAGTCCTTAAAGATTTGCTGTAGCAGAAGCAATCAGTACAAACATTCCAGCTAGCATCTATTAGCAAAATAAATCTCACAATCACGAAGCTGAGTCTTCATATATAATACAAACACGCATTTATATTTTGTGTATGTATATAAATGTATACACCAGGTGCCATGTCTCCCCCAGGACTGAAGATCAGTTTTATTGCCTAGACATGGCAAATTTTCATTATTTTTGCATCTCATTTCCAGGCATTCTCAAGATAATGCAAGTGCTGGTAGACAAGAAGTGTTTTAGACTCTTGTTGTCTAAGAAAATTTATAAAACTTAGGGAAAAAGTTGCTTTATTGAAAACAATATTGTGCTTGGTCATTTATAATTTCAAATTCCGTTTTTAGAAGATAATGAACTTCCTTTAAAAAAGTACAGAAAATCATGGTAGCAAAATAGTAACTTTACCCAAGAATAATTCACAGCACACACAATCATGGAAACCAGACATTTGGAAACAGATCTTTTCACACACAGTGGTGCACTATACATGGAACACAATTAAACAGACTGACAGCTGAGGGTTACTCATCATTTAGGAAAACTTCCAAAAGAAAGGCAGTCAGTGTTTAGTGTTTCAAAACAGTAATGCCTCTACAATTAAACCACAATTGGTTGTTCACTAAGGGATCATGTCTCAGCACCAGAATAGTGAAGCACTGTTAAGGCCAGTCACCTCAATACTAGGTTAAACCACAGCAGCAATGAGAGAATTGAAAGTATGTCTGGCTACGTTTCATTGCCCATTAGACAAGTCCTTTCTTCGTTATCACCAGGAGGATTTTGCAGGCTGGAACTGGAACTGTTTGCATAAGGAAAAGAACAGGAGAAATAACACAGATTTTATATTCTCTAGATACTTCTATGTGATACCAACATAATAGGCAAAGAAGCACATTACATGCAAAGAGCTACATGGATCACTGGATTTGGTTCCCTACTACTGCACAGAACCGTGCACTGTTCATTCCCATGATCATACAATGGTTCAAACTGAAAGGGACCTTTAAAGATCAGCTAGTCCAGCTACCCTGCCATGGGCAGCAACATCTTAAACTAGACCAGGTTGCTCAGAGCCATATCCACCCTGGGCCTGAATGTTTCTAGGGATGAGGCATCCACTATGTCTCTGTGCAACCTGGTCCAGTATTTCACTACTCTCATTGTAAAAATTTTTTCCTCATATCTAGTCTGAATCTACCTTCTTTTAGTTGTTGGTGAGGATACTAAATACTACTGGTCCCAAGGCAGACCTCGGAGGGACACCACTCATCACCAGTCTGTGTCTGGACATTGAGCCCTTGACCACTGCTCTCTGCATGTGACCATCCAAAAAATTCCAGCTCACAGACACCCTCCTGGAGGAACCATCAGTAGGGTTTGCTCATTAATGCCACAGTCCTGCTGCTTGTACAGAATAGATATTGCCTGGTTTAGCTGTCCATTTATGCCAGTAGGGATTTAGGAAACCATATAGACAAATTATTTAAGTAATGTTTTTATTGCTCATCTTATCATTCATTATTAGGTTAGTAGTGAGGAAAAAAAGCAAGCACAGATTTCAAAGGTTTGCTTTACATGATTGCAAGCAAAATAAAGAATAAATATATCAGCATACCTTTTCCTTGTTGCCTCAATGATATAAAATACTCCAGTTGCAAGGCCCTTTGAGGAAAGAGCCAGTTACAATTTTAGTAATTATAGCCAACTTATGCAATAGCTCATAACTGTAATAGATACTAAAAAAAAAAGTATAATTACTTACACTTAACAGTGGCCATCCTCCTTGGATGGCTGCAGCCCATTCAAAACCCAGCTCTTCATTTAGAAATCCTCCCAGAATTGGACCTACAAATGCCCTGCATCAAATCAAAATCACGTACTGGCATCTCAAACATAAAGGATAACATACCATATTCTCAAAAAAACTGTTTTATTGGGTTTTGTGGCCCTCCTTCATGGACTCTCACCTTTGACAACAAAGAGATTTTCTTCCACAGACCTAACTTTCCTAAAATCCACAATATGTATGAATTTGTTGTTTGTCAAGACCCCAATAAATCTAATTTACCTCCTCATCTGGAAATAAGATCCACATCAGAAAGCTGAATGCACTTTTTTTCAGTAGAGAGACCATGCTCATTAAGGACCATGCTCTAAGAAAACATCTACACTGATCAGTTCTATCAGAAGAGAAATTCAAAGTCGCTTCCCTCAAAACACAAAGTTTCTAAACTTCAAGACAAAGGTCTGATGAATATAAGCAGGTGGGGAGGCACAATGGGACAGACACAGTCACTGCAAGGTTCAGCTGTGTTTAACTACCCTGCACCTTTATGCCTGTCAAGAAATGCAGGTTATAATGGTTATGCAGCTGCTGTCTCTTTATGAAAGGTCTTACATTATATGGTCTCTCACAACAGAAATGGACAAAACTGTGTAAAACTAGAGACACTTCCTGGAAGCAAGTTACATTATAAAACCAGGCTTGCTAGCAGCACAAACCTGGGGTTTGCTAACTTTATACTATCTGTGTCTGTACTAAACCCTATACCAAATAAACAAGACTGCTAGGCAGCTGGATCTTGGAAAAAAATGGTGCAAATTTGTGCTGCTGAAACATACCTGCAGCCACAGAGGACTGCAAGGACAGATAAAAATAACCTGTAAGTGACTGCCAATAGGGGCACTGTCACTTCCCACTGAGTGACAGCTCTCAGTGGCCACCCAGCCAGTAGCACCTTTCACTTATTTCTGAGATGATGACCCTGAGTTATAAACTCACTATATAGAGTTATAGAGTTACAGACACACTCTGCTAAGCTATACAAACATAAACCTTAAAGAATTGCTGTGGCTGAAAAAGAAGATTCTACCTTAAGCTATCCCAGACAAAAGGAGGAAATGTGGAAAATGGAAAAACGAAAACAGAATAGGTCAGGAGCAGACATCTAGCTCACTCCATCTGGGTGGACTTAGTTTTGTAAAAAATTAAGGTCCACATTTCTCTGTAGTGAAAGGAAAAATGACCACACGGAAGTGCAAGCAAACATCCACTTTAATCACTGCAGTTTTTTGATATGCAGAGCAATATGTTTCAAGAAAGACAAGTTCAGAGCATTGTCAAAACAAGTTTTACCTTTTTTGGGTAAAAAAAGCTTTAACATGCCTACCAGGCACCTGTAAAGCAAGAAACTTTTGAATCATGGTCAACACAGTAACAGCCAGGTTTCCATGTGGCAGTAGTGTGGAACAGCTGAACTCTCATAGCTCACAGAAAGGGGTACACTTACCCAAGGGACCATATGGCATTGAAGAGCCCAGATACCAGTCCCAGAAGACTCAGACCTTCTTCAAATCCATTCTCACTGCAGAAAGACAGACCAGTTAGGGTAGTACAATACATACTGTGTCTCAGTCTGTAGCCTCTCCCTATAGACTTTTTCCCCTTCTTTTAATTTGCACACCACATAAATAGTTAAGAAGCAAAAATGTACAGCAGAATGTCTGTTTACCCAGTACTTTCTTCTTTGCTGCCTCTCTGGAGCATTTCAGTGCTACCCTTCATCTCTGTTTTCTCCCAGGTAAGATCACACCATCACACAAATTCCCCACGTTTCATATGGCAAGTGTGAAACTGTGACAGATGGCTTTTTAGAAGCAAAGATCTTGTTCCAAAAGGAACATACTAATACAAATAAAATAAATCAAGACCCTTCTAGGTAATTACCGAGGTACACATTCACAAAGTTATACTTGGAGGATAATGACTGGGGTGCTCAGAAAACACTGAACAACAGAGTAGTGGAAGCATTTAAGTGTTATTATCTGCCTTTGTCTCAAAAAGGGGCAAAAAAGCCCCACTTCATATTCACCCCTGAAAAACAGCTGCAGATTCCTAGTGTCAGTAACAGGAAAGAAGGGTTGGACTGAGTTACTTACTATGCACACTGCAGGATCTCTGGAAACACTGGGATAGCACTCATGCCAAGGGAAAAGCCAATCAAAACCAACACTAGCACAAACATCCACAGCTGACTGAAAGAGAAGCATTTAGAATAAGTTAGCTGCTGAAGACTCTTTTCAGTAAGGACTCCATGTGACTGAAGGCTGTTATATCAGCTCTCCCTGACTGATCAGCAAACTATGTGTCTTGAAGCCAATACTAATACTTGAAAAATCCAGTTCTATGCCTTAAAAAGAAGACTTTGTAAAGGAATATGAAAAACTCGTGCTCAAATTATATATTTTCTTATCAAATGCAGTTCATTTTATGAGGTGCATATAGGGAAGAGTTACACAGATGAGGGCAACTGAGCAATGCCTATGTGCAAGCACCAGACTTGGTTTGTTGCAAAGTAAAGGATTTTTAAGTTTCCAACCAAATAGAGTTAGCTAAAGAATTTCGAAGACTTTACTAATTTATTTTTCTTCCCACTCAAATCTATGATCTAAATTTGAAATTGCACCAGTTACAGATCTGTGATATTTAAAAATAAGCAACCTAGGAGTTCTATGCATTAACAAGCCTATTACTTTAACACAGTATCTAACCTAGGACAAAAGGATTGTGTAGTTATTTTGTTAATGTAGCAGAGTGTTTTGCTGTGAATTAACTTGAGAAATACGACATTACAGCATTCAGGTGCAACAGACATTGTCTCTGCTAGTGAAAACAAAGCAATAATCTGTCACTTTTCTCAGTAGGCTACATACAGAGAGAAGTAAAATCATAACTGCAGCACAGCCATGCATATAAACCCCATAGTTTAAAAACACTGATGAATTAGAAAAAATTGGAAAATAAGACAAAACAAGAACTTCAATTTGCTGAATGGGAAATGCCACAAAACTGTGAGGGAAGGAAAATAAAAAGCAACATTCTTCCTACCATACACATTAACATGAACACAGTAATGCTAAAAAGCAAAAGAAAATGATCTATTTTATGAAGCTGTAGAATCTCCATTTTCAGATGCTTTCACAGTTTTACATTCACAGTCTCATGCCACACATCAAAAAACAACAATGTTTCATGGTCAAAGGTAGAAGTTAAAAAGCAAATCTGTTTGATGGTCAGAGCTGCTAATTACAGACTTACGGACATACATGACTGTGGTTGAAAACATCACATAACAGGACAGGCTCGGGTAGAGGCAGTACCTTTCAATGTGCAGTACAGGAGCAGGTCCTAGCATGAAGAGGCACACTGCTGTCAGTAAGTCTCCAAATATCAGCAGCCACTTCCTGATGTACTGTGAAGAAAAGGAAAAGCTGTGCAATTTAAAATTGGGAATTTGTCATGTACATCAAGAAACAAATTCTTATTTCCTCGCCCCAGATGCAATCACTGACAGCACTGGCTTAGTACAGAGACTTCAGGATACTGAGTTCAGGATACTGGTCCTTCTTGGTTAGCAAAGTATTTTAGGTCTTAGTCTTCTTTAATGTAAGAAACACCTTGTAGCATTTCATGATGATCCTTAAGTTCCTTCCAACCCAGGCCATTCTATGATTCTATGTAGTTCTCATGTACAAAGGGCATTACTAGTTTGTGTCTGGAAAAAAGTATCGTAAGACTGTCACTGTCCTTCAGGGATAGTATTCAAAGTGTAGGTTTCCTTGATCAATTAGCACTGGCTGTCTAACAGGCAGTTTTAGGTGTACCACTGTTAAAGTCTCTTTCTATGGTGCTGTTTAGAGCTAAAGGACCAGGCTAAAGGATAGGCAGACCACTGTGCTGATCTAATTTGGATATTACACTTTTTAAGAAATAAAGTCAATACAGCTAACCAGAACATCTTTACTCCTCTTCTCAAAAGCTAATGAAATTAGATGTGGTTAAATGCACCTGGGACATATTTTCCTACTCTCTATTCCATATTGCTTTGAAAAAGATTGTGCTTAGTCCACTAGTAAAGCTCAGCATGCTTCAGCTGCTTGTCCAATTTCCTTTACTGACTTGGACATTCTTAAATTACTCTGGATCTTGCAAAAGAGACCTCCCATGTGGCAGTAATGGGTGCACATACAAGGTCTTGAAAGGCAGATCCCTTTACAAGACCAGGCCTACATCCTTTGTTTCTTCCACTGTTCCCCACCTTTAAGCAAATGCAGGGAGTGCTTTAGTCACCCTGCACACACAGCAGAGTAGGACTCACCGGCAGTTTGTCGCTTACGAGTCCAAGGAGGGGAGAAGACAGGGAGTATGAGAATGCCAAACCAAGGAACACCAAGCCCACATAACCAGCTGGGAGTTTGAACTATGGAAAGGGAGATAAATAAAACAAAAACCAAGACAAACCATATATGCTACATTCATTGAAGGACAATCCAAGAATTATATATTAAGTCAAAATACTGAAATGTGCAATTTTAAGTATTTTACTGATTCCATACAGAGGTTTTTCAATATTTGATATCATCCACAGAGCTTCAGTTTCATTGTTTTCACCAGCACTATTTAAGCATGGAGTTGTGTCTCCTGACATAACTGTACTCATATAAAGTCTAAATAATGTCAGGAGGAAACTATGCTATGTCCCGTACACCAGCACACTGGATTCTAACATTACATGTCCCGTACACCAGCACACTGGATTCTAACATTACAATTTGACATACTTGAAACAGACACTTCAGATACTCTGAAATTTCAATGGATTTAGTCTCTGCCTCTCCAATTTTTAGTTTTATTTGCATTAGAAAAGTCTAAGTACTGTATTCATCCATTGTTAATCAGCACATCTTAAAAGTAAGTAGTGCCATAAAACTCAACTCCAACTTTTCAACCAAAGGATGATTTTTATGAGAAGGAGTAAGAGGTTTTTAGCTAACACCCTGAGGCCCACATTTTCCTAATACAGACACATATTTCTGCATTGAAACAAAATGTGTAATGAATCAAAAGCACCTTTGTTTCTCAAATAAGTGCCTTAACTAAGAGTTAGAAGGTATTCCAAGATGTTTCATGTGGTATAGACTATATGAATAGTCACTATTTCATTGCCATATGCAAATACATGATAATAACTCTAATTTAGTGGTTAGAATACCTGCCAAGAGGGCCACAGCCCTTTCACAGCAAGTATCTGTCAGCACAGAGCAGAGGGAAAGCAGAAGAGCCAAAGAAGCACACAGGTTCTACAGTGGCATAATTTCAGATCCCTCCTGGGACATGGAAGATGTACATTTGCATCTCCACTGATGAAAGAGGTTAACATCAAGTCCCCTCCACCCTGGACAAGTGCTCAAAGTACAGACTAGGCAGAAAAAAAGCAGCACAGCCATCTGTGAAACACTACCCCTTGGAAAAACAATTAATAAATAAAGCCCTCAAAGACCACTGCTTAATTTCACCTAGGAACAGGTTCTTAAAGGGGTTCACAGCAAAAGATGAAACACTGTTAGTGACTGCAGCAGCTTTCAAGAATTTGATTTCAGGAAGGAAGAAGTCCCTTTTTTACCAAAGCAGTGTCTATGGCCTATTCAGACACTGTACTTTGCAGCTGAAAAACATGTAAGTGGAGAAAGCCTTATACTTCTTCATTCTCAAAAGGCCTTATACTTCTTCATTCTCAATGTTATCAAGACCCAGCAGGAAGAGATAGTGCAATAGATATTGACTTATCAGTAATGTGAAAATCAAGTTATTTGGAATTCCTACAAATAACAGTTAACTAAAGCAGTGTTAATTGGATGAAGCTCAATTTTGTTAAGGATATTTACATTTATAACCAGTCACTTACTATTTATTAAGTCGTCACTTCATTTTAGCAGGACTTACCTTCTTTTGGATAAATAGAGATATTGTGGGATCAAAAAAACCCAAGCATGCACTTAGAGAAAATATAGTGAGACAGAGTATTAGGACTTTTGGCAGAAGAATGAGCTTCCAAAAGGATTCCTTCCTAGGAGTTAAATCTGTTTCAATAGAAGAGGGGGGGGAACTGCATTATTTTCAGCAGCATAAGCTCATGATTGATCTTCTTGCTTTAGAAAAGAAATGGTATTTCCCTTTTTTTTAGTCTTCTTCCTCCTGTTGCACAACAGATGAAAATCAGCAGTTTATTATTACGTGCTACACTATTTTTATAATAAAAACTAAAATTCATTAGGTGAAGAAGAAAAGCATACAATTTAGATTCCAACACTGCAAATCCCCAACTTGAAAAGAACTAAATATGTAAAAAAGTATTTGGTTCTCTGCTAGCAGTTATACAATTAAATCCTTATGGATATGTCTCAGCTTGATACATGAACACATAATGAACAATTCATATCCAATAAAAGAAACATGCTTTGCGAATAAGAAAAAAAGTTTGCTCTTTATCAATTGAGATCCATCCAAGTTTTTAAACAACTAATTGAACTCCAACATGTTCAATTTGTACTCCAGGAAACTTCTTTCAGATGTCATGGTTATGTGGGAATTTTAAGTCAGGCTCCCTGATAGTGTTTCTCCTGTTATAACTGAATGTGGTCTCAAAGTATAGGAAGAACTAAAAGAGCATTAGCATCCACCAGCTCAGAGCTAACGTTTATGTAACATACTTCCAAACTGGCAGCAATATCATGATGATTCCAGAGCTTGGGGAGGTCAAGGGGGAAAGTCAGCAGTAGCAACACATGGTTAATCATTGTAAGTTTCTTCTAAAACCCAATATACTTGAAGTTATTCTCCATAATTTTAATATTAAAGAATAAAAAAAAAATAAGGAAGCATTACAAAGTTACTAGCTTTTTTTTTTTTAGGAAAGAATAACAGAACTGTAACCTTAAAATTACAGTCTTGCATAAGGACTTATCTTTAAGCTAGTTTTCTGTGCAAGCAGGATCATCCAAAATTTAATAAATTTATATGACCTCCATCACTTCATTAAACTCCTCCTTTATTAACTTTAACATTCTTTCATGTTAATCAGACTTGCACTGTTTAGTAAAAATAAACACTTCTTTTTCTCCCTATTGTTTTCCCCTCCACTGTTAATTCCTCAAACATGTTGAGTTCTCCTGGTTTAGGCAAAATCTGTCTCCAGCTTTTCTTCAATTAGCTGCAATGACAAACCTATAGGAAGCAGACACAACTGGTCCTTCACAAGCCCTAAATCTAAGACAAAAGAAAACAAAAATATATCTCAGTTCACTTCCATACAGAGTTCCTAGTGTTTGCAGAAATGGGCATGAGGAGTTGTATTAGTTCCAGGCCATCTCATGAGTTTAAGTTAGCATTAAACATGGGCCTGATCAAGATGATAAGCTAATTCAACTGGAGTTTTGCCCTCTGACTTGGATCAGACTCCAGAAGCTGACACTTTTTTAAAGACACTTAAGTACATGAGAAGTTAAGGTGAGTGAAGGAAGCAGGTAGAAGGATGCTTACCATATTTTGGCAATAGGCACATATTCACAGGCACCAAAGCCAACACTATGCATCCCATCATGATGAAAGGGACCTCATAACCAAATGACTGATACAAAAAACCACCCAAAGGTGGGCCCAGCACCAGTCCAAGTCCTGAAAAAATTTCAAGGCTTCCCTAAAGGATGAAAAAGCAAGCAGAAAGAAAGTCAGTGTGTTGAGAAAATACAATGCAACAATACAAAGCAAGCCATGTGTCCGAGGAGCAGCACAATATACCCAGGGTAGTGAAAAGCAAGACACTGCATTGCTAGGACAAGAGCTAGCAGTGACCTTCACAGGTGGGATATCAAAAGGAATTCCACAGTTATGTGTGTGATAGCCATGACCTCTTTTGCTTCTCTACAGGGAACCACCTGCACTGCAGCATTCACAACTCTGCTGTCACCTAACAGATCTCAGTCTTGAGGCAAGGCAAATGTTCCAGTAGCAGAAAGCATCCACAGGACACCACAGGCTGAAGGGATCACCTCTCCCACCTGCCATTATACTCCAGTCTGAGGGAAAGGATCTAAACAAACCTACTCAGATGGGTCATTATCTCATGGGATGAAATACATGCGCCAAGTTAAAGCTTTCTCTCCAGAAACAACTGTCTGGACTCACTTCCTAGGGGTAGAAAAATAATGAAACTGCAATGGGGACAACTCAGATTGTTTTGGATATAATTTAATAATCTGGTATGTTTTATAAGATACTAATTTGTAAAAGGACAGTAATACAGATACACCTTGTGCTACAACATCATAGTCACCACTGTCAACATCTGACTCAACACTTGATTAATCAATGCTTAGAGCACCAGGAAGAACGGTGGTAATAACTGCTTACAGATAAAAGTTTTGATAACTTCCAGAACCCACAAAGATACTCCAGGGAATCATCCTCATCTTTAATTTTACTGATACAAGTCAGAGTAGTCAAATGTCCTGAAAACAGGCAGAGCCAGCAAAAGCCAAGTTCTTTACCCTAGGTCAGTCTAGGGTTGCAAACTTTTTCTTCCCTAGCAAAGAAAATAACTAGGAATGACCTTTAACATCATTGCATCCAGATGATGCTTTCACTTTTGTTGCTCACCAACCATAAAAAATATTTGATTTGTGAGACTTTGGTTCAAATAATTTACATGATTTGGGGCTGTACATAATTTAGCCTTCTAAGTTAATGAAGTGGGGAGGGCATGCGGGGGAAGCTGAGACATTGCAATAGTAGAGATCAGAGGATAAGATAAAACTGATACTGTAAGAGAAGTGAGATTGCTTATGTTCTGAAGTCCACACCTCCTGCCTCCAGAGAGGGATCACGCTGACAGATTCTCAACTTTCCACTCCATATAAGGCTAATGTGCCTATATCTAATAACTTCCCCATATACCCTCTAGGGTATCCAACAAGTAAAAGGAAGGCTGAAAACTTGCACCAAAATGGGAAGGAGAGGAAAAGTGCTTTTCAGCATCTAGCACTATCAAGGACAATAGAGAGCAAGGCTAAAAAAGCCTCATCCACTCCTCCAGGCTTCAATTTTACCCTAGGACACACCTTGCTCAAACAATCAGCTCTTTCTTGAGCCTCCTGCCTCACAGCTCAGAGTTACAAGAACTCCACATCGTGTCCATTTAAGGACACAAAATCTACATGAATAAATATGAAGAGGTTTTATTCTTGTGCAGAACAAGACACTAGAGCACACAATATGGTAAAAAGACAAACATTTAGAAGTCATCTGTCTTTTTACAGCACCCTTTATAGATTTTAAACAAAGGTAGGTACCAAGCCACAGCTCTGTAGCGTTTCTGATTCTGGTCCTGAGATGACCTTCATCACCACACACCATTTTCAGCCACGCATCACGGTTACTGTACTGCCATAACAGAATTTCTTTTCTTTTTAATTCTGATTACAAAATGGGTAACTAAGTCCCTTTAAGTCAACATTACTTTACTTACGTATTTAAATTATGTTTTAAAATTTGCAAACAGGAAACCTTAACTTTACTGACTGAATAAATCCAAAACATGATTACAATATATAAACTGCCCTCCAATGAAAAGGTAAACTAATCACTGCTGATACAACTTAGTAGGTTTTTCCTAGTTAGAAAGACATATTCTTATAGATTAATATTTATTTATAGAAAAAATTAAAGAGCTTAACAACAATATTAATAAAAGCAGCAACTTTTCTAATTTTATTTAGTGTTCTTAAATAAGTTCTCAACATTTGCTCACGCATTAAAATTTAACCCAGTTATTTCTGACCTAATATATTTGAACTGAAAAACAGATTGTATTGAAAAATAGACAAAGCAGCATTTTATTAAACACAAAACTTTGCTTTGACACCTTAAAACTTCAATTTAAAAAGGGTAACATTTCTGGTTGAAATGAATTGTTGATGATCAGAAATACTGCCCTCCAGATTTAAAGAAATTCTAGTTTTCATCTTTTCATACATAACTTTTATCAACAGATTAGAAAAATTAAGCCAAAATTGTTTCAGTTTTGCATCTTTCAGTCATTTAAATCAACACCATTTGAATTAATTTACCTTTTTTTAATCAGTTCACATGGATCCTTACTATCCAGGTAGAAGTAGTCACTAAAAGCTGTACTAGTATTTTATTAGTATTTTGTCTTGATTTTCACTGACGAGATAACTACTGCCACTAATGGTCAGCTGTCTTCAAAGCACAAGCAATTAATAGATACTGTTTAATTTATATCTAAGCAGAGTTATGCTAAGGTCTAAACTTGTTCTAGGATTGTGATTTTAGATTACAAACAAAACATTACATGATGATTTCAAATAAGCCTACATGTAAGACAACAAATTTTCTCCTGATTTTAGGCTGCCCACTGGCAATTTGTCATATTGCTGGAACTCAGCTGTAACACTGCTTTCTGAACTTACCAGGACAGTAGCTATATTATTGGGAAATGCCTTTGCAAGGATTGAGGATGATGCTGTAATTGCTGCTGCAAAGCTTATTGCATCCATTGATCTTACTAAAAAGCAGAAACCGATGAACATCGGTCCACTTGGCACCCTGTCGAGCATTCTGGAAAAGAAAAATCCCAATAGTAAATTGGCTCTCTCTCAGGATGGAAGACGCCATCTACTAAAGGCCCTAGAGCATAATTTCTTACTGATTAAAAGACTCAGTTACAGGACACTCAATGCTTCCTATTACCACTTATCTTTGAATCACATCAGTGAAATCATTCAAACTTTACCAAACTATTTCTGGCAGCTTTCTCCTTTTCCCCTTTGCTTGGCAGTGAAAAGAGCATGAAAACTGTAATCTGTGAAAAACTCCAATGCCACCTTTGTTATATTTTGTAGCTTTTCCAAGCACCTGTGCAAGAAATCTGATGCAATGTGTTAGAATTAACTAATAACAGATTCCTTCATTGCTAATAAAGCATTTATTTTGCTAAAATTAGTGACTTAGCATCTCCACCTGCCACACAAGCTTCCCATTTAAGCCTAATATTTTTAAGAAAATAACAATTAAAACATTATGCAGAAACAATCTTCTCATTGCTGCACTTTGACAGGCTTCACGTTGTCCGTGAACTACTACTTAAATAGACAGAACCTACCTCCTCTGCTTTCAAAGTAGTAAACAGACTCTGAAACCTAGTGAAATGGAGAAGTGTTCATTCTGCTTTACAAGAGGTAGATAAAAATTAAAGATGCAAGAAGTTAGATGGCCTAAGCAACACACAAAAGATGCCCAAGAGTTTCTACTTTTGTTTTGTGTCCATCTTTTCATAAGGAGGAAAATGATCAGAAGACAAATGCAACAAAACCAAGCAACAGAAATTACTTACCCAAACAGAATGGTCACACATCCTGAAACAAACATCCCTGCAACAAACACGAATTTTGCTCCAATTTGTGAAAGCTGTAAATTAAATACCATTTTTATATGTTAGTATTTCAAGGAAAGATCAAAAATTTTCAACGTAAGTTACTGTAAAGAAATCGAAAAATTATGGGAACTTTACAGCACCTGTAGCTAAAAGACTGGGAAACACTGCTTCTGCTGGTGTGCCTTCAGTCAGTAGTGAACCTAAAAATACTCTGAATTGTTAAGTGACTTAACCCAGTTTTAGAAAGGTAAGACAATGCCACGGTTAACTATTTCAAAGCAGCATGCTGCAGCTTCTGCAGAGCAGCAGGTTGCAGCAGCATTCCTCATTATAAACAAGCAGAAAGTTTGTTTCCAAACTTCCCCTTCAGTACTATCACTGACTGAGGCAAGGCCAGCAATACCCATCATGTATCCGGCTAGTGAGAGTCAATGCAAGCTGATTTTTAAGCAAATTTATGACAACCCTTAACAGCACAAGCTTTGGCATGGGAATTAGGGTGCTTTCAGGCCTCCCCATTCATCACCAGGGAAGGACCCCACCTTTCTTCATTTCAGACTCTCTCACCAGAGTGAAGGATGACAAGGAGGAATGCCATAAAGCAAACTCAATCCCGCAACAAAGCACAACTGAGCTTCTCATTCCATGCTGCAACTTCCCCTAAGGACAGTAGGTATTTCAGACTCCTTTTTTGTTCAGGCCTGAACAAAGTCTCTGCCTTTCAGCCATTATTACTAAAGCCCATATTTTGCTGAGTTTCACTGAAACCCTCAGGATCTCTGATTGCTGTACTGTCCAAGTCTATTGATGCTCACTTCATCTGTGAGCAGTGAGGATGGCACACTCACTCTCTCCCCTGTAAAGTACCTGGTGAAGCTTTTGCCATAGCTGAATGCCACTACAGGCACTAAGACTTGGACTTAGTAAAGGCACTTACGTGACACTTTATGAACCACCTCAGCACCAGAGAAAAGCACTCACAACAGGGTCAGTAAAAAGGCTGCCCAGCCAAAGACAGAGATGATTTTGAACTGCTGCTCTGCAGCATCTCCAGCTTAGGGATTGATCCTGAGCAGCCCCAGCAAATAATGCATAGACAGCAGTGCTCCAGCACATAAACAAATAAACATTGATATAACTTATTTGTGATTTCTTCAACATGAGAAAAATCCTGAATCTGTGGGATTCAGCTCAAGATACAAGAACTGGAGACATTTCTCTCATATTACTATAGAATGAAGTTGAAGGGGAAACTGAGTTAAGCAGCAGAGAGTCATAACAGGAGCAAATGTTAAAAAAAAAAAAAGACAACATACCAGAAAAGAAGAGGCGCAGCTAACAACTAAAGAAAAAAAAACAAAACAAAAATAGAACACCTTAATGTCACCAAAGACAAACAGAATATATAAGTAAGTGCCACAAATAAAATGAGGGGGGGGGGGGAGGAGAAAGGAGATCACAGAAAGCAGAACTGATCGTCAGATTACTCTAAAGCAAACCGAACAGTTAAACAGAGAAACAAAACAGTTACATGTCTGTTGCCCTATGCTTCTCTCAGGAACAACAGAAGAGTACTGACAAGACTTAGATCACATTCATACTGACTGGTCAGACTCCAGGTACTGCAGACAGAAAACTGCAGGAGCACTACTGAAGAGTTGTCTCTTTTCTCAGGCTTGCAGAGCTGCCTTCATGTACCAACCTGTGTCATCACAGAAAAAAGTTACAGCTTCAATTATACTTACATAATTTCCCAATATTAAAGAAGTCAAGAAATTGAACAAAGCAAAACATCCAAAAATCAGGCCAACAATTGTGTTACTGGCGCCTTTTTTTTCTGCCTGCAAAAAAGATCACAACCATGTAAAAAAGACACAGTCAAATTCTTGAGGTGAATAACATTCATGCCTTGCACATTTAAACAATTTTAATTGCCTATTAATGCAGTTAGAAAGCAATTTCTTTTCTCAAAGGCAGTAGGGGCTCATAAGGTAACAACACATAAGGTAACCACACAATTTAAACACGTTGCACCTTCCTTGCTTTTTCAAGGGAAAAGCAATATTAATTTGACAGTGAATGAAAACATGTCATTTGCTGAAAAGACAGACTATGTAAAGGTGGCTTCAATTGGTGTGCAAGGGCACTAGCTACAAAACTTTGATCCCTTGCACAGTGAGAGGGCAGTAAACGGAGATATCTGTTATCTTTAATGTGACATGCTCTCCCATAACAAGCACCAGAGAATTTTTTACTTATTTAGCTGGCCAAAAACACTCACTTGGGCAAAAGCAGTATACAGAAATATTTAGACAAAAAGAGTATTTCTTTATAAATACTTGAGACAAGTTCATATTTATTTGTAAATACTTGGCAACAATTTGGTCATGAGAGAAATGGACTTCTGCTGCAAAGGCACCATGACCATCTTTTTCATCCTATATTTAAACATTGTATTCATTCAACATAAGCAGAGATTTTATTTTTCTCCCCCTTCTTAGGTCAGGAAGTCAGCACAGTTAATGACAGCCCAGAATGAGATAACAGAGGAAGCTATAAGTAAAAAGTCATTGAGAAGCTAGGGTACAGAAATGCAAGTCAGGACATTGGCAGAGTTTAATCTCAGCTCTACAAAACTAGTATGCAACACTGAACAAAAAATTATTTCACTTCTCCAAGAATCCACTTTGACTTCTATCTCATCTCATAAGTCTGCTGTCTCCTCTGCAGTCATAGGGAAGATTAATCCATGGACAAGATCCAGGACACCATTTTACGCGCTGTAGCTACACCAGCATCATGCTATCAGTGAATTCCAACTACTGAAAAGTCTTAACTCGGAGCTTACAGCCAGCCATGAATGTCCCATGGAGCTCAAAATATTTCTAAAAGTTTCAACATGCAAAAAAGTAATGTAGAGAGTAGCTGACTAAGTTGTTTGTTTACCTCTGAAGGGAAAAAGGGTCCTAGGATTGAGTAGCACATCATAGAACTGAAATTTATAGAAGCTGCTGCAACTATAGTAAAAAGCTGTTCTCTGGTAAGCCGTCTTGGTTCCTCACCAACTGCTTCTGACACGCCATCATCTAAAAATACCAAATAAAAATGATAACAAAGTATTACAAGCTGACAGAGGGGAACAATTTACAAACCAGGTTGGAAAATTAAAATCCACACGAAACTTGTACCCTTGTTCCCGGCTCTGAGAAGGGAGTCGAGCCGTGCTGCCTTTCGCCCCGTGCAGGAGCGCAGACCTGGCCGCGGCGCAGGTGCCGGCAGCCGCCCCTCAGCCCGCCCTGAGGCGCTGGGGCTGCGGCCGGAGCTTCCCGCCGCACTCCCGGCCCGTCCC
>WBNO01016047.1:613305-703994 GCA_013400575.1 Peucedramus taeniatus | reverse complement strand
CGGGGGCGGCGGGCGGAGGGGCCGGGTCGCTCCGTTGCGCGTCAGGCTCGGGAGCTGTGGCTGTGCCGCGTGTGCAGGCCCCGGCGCGGTGCTGCTGCGGGCTTCCTGCAGGCCGGGACATGGGCGCAGGGGCCGCCTGGCTGAGCCGCTGTGCGCATGGCGTCCGCTCCTCCCTACAGGAGCATGGAGGCAGCATGGCACGGTGGCTCGCCAGGAGGATTTAATGCCTTAGCTTCTTTCCAAGTTTATCCATTGTCAGTTATTCTTTTGGCATAGTACTTCAAATAGCTTTTCTTCTGTATTTTTTAAATGGCCGGATGCTTGCAGGTGAACGGGAAGCTTTTGCTTTTAGTTGAAAGTTGCTGGCACGGTCAGAACATTGTGTGTGTTCTCTTTAGCATTACTGCTGGAGGTGTAATGGATGTTAACACCGCTCTGCAAGAAGTGCTGAAGACCGCACTTATCCACGATGGCCTTGCTCGCGGTATCCGTGAAGCAGCCAAAGCCTTGGACAAGTAAGTGTGGTGTCACCGGTTTCTCTGCTGTGAATAGTAAAGCTGGGTGAGACCTTGTGATGAGGTGTGTTATACACCTACAGTGGCCATTTTGTCCAGGTGCTCATTTTATAATATATGCAAGACTGTCATTTTCTACCAGTAATTTTTGTGTTTGTAACCTCTGGTTTGAGACCTTGAACTGAAATCTTAAAATACAGAAGCTAAACTCGATGGTTCAAGAACAGCAGCATCGGGTCTATTAGGTTCTGTCATTTTGTGGCCCCATTGCCATTAAGTGTTCATGTGAGTGTATGGGTTTGTGAAGAGAACGAAATGGTGCTTGCTGTATGTGGCTGTAAAAATCTGATTCACAAGGACCTTGTAAGAACCTTGTATTTTAAGGAGTAATAAAGTATTTTCAAAACTTTATATGATTTTAATCAGATTAATATGTATGTCAGACTTTTTCTGGAAGAATTAATTTCGTTTTTATGAAATAGCCTTAAATTCATAGCTTTCTTATACTTTTTTTCTTTTTTTTTTGTATATTGCAGCAGTAAGTAAATTTTCAAAGTGCAATATTGAACAATATTTAACTTATATGCTAGTCATTGGGTAATAAGTTATGGCCTTTTCTAGGGCAAAGTATATCTGTATATATAGGTATGCATACACACCTCTCCGTGTGTGTTAACATGCAAATCCATAATTGCCTTGCAAGGAAAATCTGCTCAAATGTAAAGCTACAGTGTTTGGGTGATGACTCCTCAGTTAGTCGGATACCCCTTCACTCCTGTGAGTGACAACTGCTGTCTGACAAACCTGTATGCAGAAACCTCTGGGACAAGGCACTAAACTGGGGCAGAGAAACACAACTTATGTTACTGACAGCCGGTTTGTGTGAGTTCTTCTGAGTGCAGCTTTTTATAAGCTGCGTGTTCAGATGATGTGTGTGTGAGGTTTGTACACGTTCGTGTGCGATGGTTCTTGCTTGGAAACGTTTCTGGCATTCTGGTGACATTCCTGATGGAGAAGGTCTTTTTAGGGAAAACTGACTTTGTTTGCAGAGGTCACCTTTCATTAGGTTAAGCATAGAAGACCTACTCAGCTCTCTCTGTTGTCAGGTATCCCTTTGGTATCTTAACATTGTACCACAGTATACAAAGATCCTAATTAGAATTGGGGCCCTGTCATAACAGCTTCTCTGAACGTAAGTAGAAAAGATTGTTCTGAAGAACTTACAACATCTTGACATGGAAATTCAAGCTTTTAGTAACTAAAATGATAATGTTAAATTACTGCAATCTGTGGTAAATAAGAAAAAGTGACTTGAAACTCAGTTGCTTCGTAACAGTGACAGTTCTTTAGGGGGCCTGGTGTTTATCCAGTCATCAGACCTTTTTCCATTAGTTGAGAATTTACTTAGTGGAATTTTTAAAAGCTTTCAGAACAGGAATAAAATCTGAGGATAAAGCTAACAATGTATGAATAGCCTGTAATGTATATATGGAAAACCTTAAAAGTGACAAATCACATCAAAAGTACATTTAATATTTCAGAACCTTATGGTGTCTCAAAACCAAAAGTTAAAACTTAGGAAATGGTTCTCTAGAAATGCATGTGCTGAATGCAATTTTTTTTTTTATTATCAATAAATTTTAATTAGTGGCTGAAGTAACATCTGTCCTTGTTTTTTTTTAGACGCCAAGCCCATCTCTGTGTTCTGGCTTCAAACTGTGATGAACCCACATATGTCAAATTAGTTGAAGCACTCTGTGCAGAACATCAGATCAACTTAATAAAGGTGAGTGTCAACTTGAGACAAAAGTTTGGAACAGTTACGCTGCTTGTTTCAGCATGCAGAGCTGAACCTTTAGAACACTAATTCTGTGTATGGCGTACCTAGGCCATACTTCGGCTTCCTTAGCAGCAGATTGTTCTGGTTCTGTGTCATTGCCATTTTTCCAGAGTACAAAACCTGTGGATGTAAACGGCAAGGGATGTGGATTGGTTATTTTGCACAGTTAAAATGAATTCTGGTCTCCTGTATAATCAATAAAATTATTGCTGGGAGGTGGAGGGCAGGAGGAACATTGCTGTGACTCCAGGGAAGCTCAAGCTGTACGATGATGATACTTTGGCTCCCTCTGCTGATGCCTGTGAGGAAAGCAGCCATCCGTTACCCAATGTTTCTGACAGTACAGCAACTTCTGGGCTAAGCCAGGTGTGCCAGGAATGGCAAGTTCTAATGGGATTTGATGCTCTGCACAGGTTGATGACAACAAGAAGCTGGGCGAATGGGTGGGTCTCTGCAAGATCGACAGAGAAGGAAAACCTCGCAAAGTGGTGGGCTGCAGTTGTGTGGTTGTCAAAGTAAGATGGCTAATTATGTCTTATTTCTTGACGTCTGAAAAAAAGTAATAAACCAAAGGTTGCATTAGATAAAGAACTGTTAAATACAGCTCCTAATTTTTTTTAACAGTTTTATATTGTTGATAGTAAACATGGGCTGCTTTCCGGTTTCATAATCTGTCATGTCTATTTACTCATTTACATTTTGTGAGTTAGTGGTTGTGTCAAAGTATTTATGCCTACCTGCCAGTATTCATTAAAGGGAAAGGCCTACACAGAAGATAGGAAGCTTTGCTTTAGGCAGAAAAGCCAGTTCAGTGTGTCCGCTCAACATAAAAATGTTTTGCGGAGCTTATTTCACAATAACACTGGCAAAGTAAAGCCACAGTACGAGCCTTGAAGACTTTGTGGTCTCTGAGGTCCCAAGAGATGGCTACATCTTCACAATCAAGACTAGTGCCTTCTGCATGTATTTTCATAGTTATACTACTTTTTCACATACTTTAAATTTCTTTAGGCAGAAAAGATTTTGTTTGCATCCCTGTCAACAGGTGTTACATTTGAATGTAGTAGAACAGTACTTTATTAGAATAATCTTATTAAAGAACAAGGGGAAAACTGGCAAATTGCTTGAACTTACTTGTGTGGAATTTTGGGGATTCCTTGTGAAAAAGTGTCAGAATCCCATTTGTCCTTGTGAAAAACAGTTTGTAAAATGTCAGCTGAGTCTGTCTGTATGTTAATAATGGGTTATTTTTTGTTACAGGACTATGGCAAGGAATCTCAGGCCAAAGATGTCATCGAAGAGTACTTCAAGTGCAAGAAATGAATGACAAATAAATTTTGAACAAGTCTAGTGTATGTGTGATTAATGCTTTGGTGTATGTGGAACAATTCTTTTAAGTTGCAAAGGATAACATCAGGAGATGCAGAAACTTAGCAAATGTTTGTGCAGTTTATCAGTATTTTCACTGTGTCAGTTTGCTAAAAAGATCATGGGGATCCCTGCCATTCCTGTTTTAGGGTAATTTTGTTTCCTGTTCCTGCCCCAGAAGTTACCAGCTAGAACATGACACAGATTCAAGTTGCAATAATGCAGACAGTTAGATGGGATCTTTGCTTGGTAGTGCTTTGGTCTGTATTTCTAGGATTCTGAGTAACTCAAGTATTGCTGCCTATGTGATAAAAAATTTGGCTCCCTCTGCTGAGACAAATGAGGAGAATGGTCTTGACTGTTTAAGTCTTTTGAGATGTTGCAGGATTTCTATATATGCTTTCTTAATTTATCCAGGAAACTTAAAGGACATAAGATTGTCCATTGTTCATCTGCCTCAAATGGTGGGTGATAGCATCTTCTAATTAGTGTTGTCATGCACTTGTAGATCTGATTCTATAATTCTCAGAAGTTAGGGTGGCCAAGTAGTTAAATTCTCACTTGTTTAGATGAGGCAGTGTTAAATCCAAAGTTCACCAGTGTCTTGGTTTCTGTAGTAATTGATTGATTTTCAGAACTTGTGTTTTTGT
The DNA here is from genome assembly GCA_013400575.1 of Peucedramus taeniatus. Lineage (NCBI taxonomy): Eukaryota > Metazoa > Chordata > Aves > Passeriformes > Fringillidae > Peucedramus > Peucedramus taeniatus. The sequence continues at coordinate 699,621 of WBNO01016047.1, read as the reverse complement.
TTTTTGGAAGCAAGGGATTCATTCTGGAAGGTGTGATGTGTTTCTCTCCCTCCTGCAAGTTGTTTTATGTGTCTTAAATTTTCTGCAGAATAGCCCTTGAGTGAGTCATAATGAATGGCTGATTATGCTGATGTGTAAGATATAAATGTGACTATTTGGGAGTGCGCACCTGTGGCTGAGATAGGAATGTTAAACTGTTCTCAGGGTTTTTAGCATAAATTTTCATTATGGTTTGTAGACCCTCTTGATATCCCTAGTCATAGGTGTAAGAGCAAAGGCAGGCATCTTCTCCAGCTGGACTCAGATGGACTTTTCTTACAGGTCTTCCTTTAGGCTTTTGAAGGGTCTCTTAGTTTTGGCCCTGTCTACTACTTTTGCAGTTAGATCTGGTTGACTTGGGTTGTTCAAAAGGTTTCTGTAGTAACATTTTCAGGTGTACTTAATAAAGTCACCTGCTTAAATCTCTGCAGTCTGTATCCTTTTGCTAAACCTAATGCATGTTCAGGTTTGTCCAGAGGAGGATGGCAAGTCTTGTGAAGGGTCTGGAGCCAGTTAGGAAGCTGGGGTTATTTAGCCTGAAGGAGGCTGGGGGGAGACCATGCCACTCAACCGTCTGAAAGGTTCTAATGAGATGGGGGGGTCACTTCTCTGAAGTAGCAAGTTACAGGTTAAGAGAAAGAGGCCTGGTGAGGTTTAGACTGGGTATTAGGAAATACAGTCGGGCATTGGATCAGGCTGCCCAGGGAGATGGTGGAATCAAGAGTCCTGGAGGCAGTTGAAAGACCTGTAGATGTGTCACTTGAAACATGGTTTGGTGGTAGGCTTGGCAGTGTTTGATTTGGAGTTGGATGCCATGATCTTTCCCAGCCTAATTCCATGATTCAATTTATATGTGTTAAGCTTGCAACCAAGTTGAGAAGAGTTCAGCTCACACAAACTATTTGGGTTTACAAAGTACTCATTTAACGTGTTTTAACTTGGTGTGAGAAAAATAACACCAAAATGTTTTATGTGCTTGATTTATACCACTGGAATGGCAACATTAGCAGTAGTTGCTTTATTACATTTCCTCTTAATTACTGTGAAGGGATTCAAGTAAGGGGAGCTGTAGTTTACAAGCAAGTTTGTTAGGCAAAGTTTTTTTGCTGCAGTGGAATGACACCTCAGGAAACGTTCAGGAATGTTTCTTACTGTTTTTTAAGTGTCACTACTGTTTTACATAGTAATGAATGTTAATAGTAGGGAATGACGTCTTTCCATGCCAAGTTTTTTTTCATTGGAATAGAATCAACACTCCCTAAATGTTTTTGAGAGAAGGAATTAGGTTGAAATCTAAATTTTCTTATCAAAATGCTTAGATCTCAAATTAGGACTTTTCCAGGAAATGAAACATTACAAGTGACCTTGGAGCCTATGCAGAGTAAGCATTGGAGAACTGATTAAGTTTACTTTATGCTTTTTATTTAAGATTATTCCTAGGGTTTGGTTTATTTTCAAAAATTTCCTGAGATCCAAATTCCACCCAAGACTTTTGATTCACCTTGATATTTAGTAAAAGTTTATTTTTCTAATTTGGCTGAGGCAGAGAAGTGATTATTAGTCCTTCATACTGCATCACTTAGTAAATGCTTTTCTGAGGCCTCTGCTTTGTAGACTAAAGAGAGCAAATATCTTCATGCTTTCTTGATAAAGGATATTTTTTCTTTAACTGTAGAAGATGTACTGATTTTGATAAGTTCTGCAGGATTTCAGGTAAGATTTTGGAGGAGTAGGCTTTGGATTCTACTAGAGGTTGCAGCCCCCCTGCCCAAAGGGGTACATTACTGGTCTCCAGAGTGGATGTGGTTAGATAGCACTAAACATGGGAATGGAAATTAAAGGCTTCAGAGTTAGGGTTCCAGGACTGACCCTGACTTTTCCTCAGTTCATCATACTTAATGTCACTTGCATGTTCCTTTTGAAATAGGGATAACACAGAATAGTTTGCTCAATGATGTATGTTTGGTGGCTTTTGGTTGGCATAAGTGTCAGTTTTTTTGTTTTTTTTTTGTTTTTTTTTTTTTCTGAACTGAAGTAGCAAGCTTGGGAAGTTTGGTATGGAAGGGTAGGTGTTTACAAGCCTGAAGTAGGTTTCACCACAAAGTAGAAAGCTGATGAGGTGCTTTGAAGAAATCCTGGTAAGTTATTGTGAAGGTGTCAAGAACAGACTTCCAGAAAGCATTGGAGAGCATACTGTGTGATAAAAAAAAAAAAAGTCTTGAAACTAGTTAAGCTCATTTTCTTCTAGAACCACTTGTGTCATCTGGGCCACTACTGTTTTTCTGTCTGTTTTGCTGTAGGTCACAAAAACTCAAGCATCTGCACAGCAGCAGCACCGCCACATTTGCACAGTTCCTGCTTTGCTGGAGTCCTGGGCCTGACTGCAGCTCCTGTAGGAGAATTGGTTATACCTGACCTCCCCTGTTTCCCATGACAGTGCATCTTTCACTGTTTCAGCCCCTTGGAGTCTGGCATAGTGGCACAGCTACTCTGCTACTTCTGGTTAAAAGGGGGGTGTGTATGCTTCTGATGTGTGAGCCTCAGAGCTCACTTGAAGGAAATTTCGTTTTAGGACAGCTGGCTCACAGGAGGGTCCTGTTGTAGTGTGCTGGTGTGCTTTGCAGTAGCACAAGTGTTGGGGTGTCAGGGCAAATCTGCTGCTGCACAAGCACTTATGTGGGCTTCAGCCATTAATTCAGAGAGCATTGTTTGCTTTGCCAAGAGAAGAGGTGTTACTGTCTTATTTAATGCATTAAGTACTTTATGAAGGGTGAAAACTAATCCCACATACAGAAAAAAATAAGCCGCAAAATAACTTGTAAAAAATTAGGCATAGGCCTCAATATTTTCTGTTTAATGACATTTCTGGTTAAGAATTGTGTCTACCTATCTGATTTTGTTCATTGTTCATTTTGAAAAACCTGGCTATGCCAGCTGCAAGTGTTCCTCAGGTGTCTCTGTTCCTGAAGCTGCAAGTTCCTGGTGCAAGCATTGTCCCTGAAACCTGCTCCCTTTCTTGAAGACTTTGCAAAGGTCTCTCATCCAAGGATGTGAAGGAATTCTGAACATATATTTATTTGTCAGCCTCGAAGATCTCTTGGAGATGATATGTTTGGGATGTGAAGCCTTAGTAGGATTTATAATTTGTGATAGGCTTTTGCCTGGAAAATAGAACAGATCTTCCCTAACAACTCTAGAGTGATAACATAAAAGCAAACCTTTACTTGAAAACTTTCAGGTACACAATATGGCAAAAACTGAGCATGGTACAGCAATTCTACAATTTTTATAAGACTAATTGATTAGTATACCTATCACATATTGTCCAATTAAAAGGTTGGTTGGTTAGGTAATAAATCCCAGGGTACTGCCCCACTAGAAGCACCCCAACTGGGGCAAAGAAGAATTGGGGCAAAGAAGTCCCCAATTCTGTTATCTCTAGTCCAGATTCTGGTTGTATAACAGAACATCGTTGTAGTTGGTTCTCTTCTTGGAATAAGACTAAACAATATCTTAGGAATGAGTTTAGGAGGTTAGCTAATTGTTCCTAAATGTAGGGGAAGAGGACAGGAAAATTACTGGGAGCTACAGCCATGCATTAGCAATCTACAAAGCTATAAATATACAAAGATATAAAAAGCTAAAAACCTTAGGCATCAAGACCTTTGAACTAGATAGCAGATGTTAGGTGAACACAGATTTGGTTTGTATTTTTCAGCCTTAAGGAAAGCAGAAGTAATGCCAAATTATTTTTCAATGGTTTTAGACATTTAAGTAAAAACACAGAAATGTTTTCAGCCATTGGTCAACAAACAAATATTTGTTTTGAGATTCTCTTCAATAAATTGAGCAGATGGAGTGCTTAGTATGTGTTGTATGTAATGATCCCACATGCATGCATAATTTCTTGGTGCACTGGCGTTATTTTTGTATGAAAGTCCACTACAAAAAGCCCTAAGTGCACATCAACTCCTTTGTGTGCCTGATCTACTCTAAATTACGATACAATCTTTGACAGAAGTAAATCACTATGCAAATATCTGAACTTTCAGCCATTTTTTATCATCCTTCCTCCTTTACGTTATGAAGGCATCCAAGTCATGTTATATTATACGAACTAATGGAAACTGATCTGAAAATCATTGTCTTAAGGAGCTTTTCCCCTCCTCTCCAATTCAAAAACAATTAGAGAGGGGTTTTTTATAGCTTGTAAGTAAAAGTATTTAAAATATTTTCACTGAGACCTCTGAGCAACACAATATTACATGAAATGGGAATACTTTAGTAACAAGTATGCTTTTAAAAAAAATTTACAAACACAATTTGGATTGTGCCTGATGAATTTGTTTAAAAAACTTATTTTGTTGATACCTACCATTTCATACTGCTGAAATATTAATAGGCACAAAACAGAGTTATATAAAATAAATCTTCAAGGGAGAAAATGTGTAGGTACAACTCAACCTCGCTCAGTCAGTGTCAGGAATCTGTTCATCTTTGCTTTAGTCTGACTAAGGTCTAAGATAAGTTTTACACTTTGAAGCAGAACAGTAGAGTTAGTATGTTGATGTTCTAAAATCTACTAATGTGTAAGCAGACAGATAGTATTTCCAAAAGTGATGAAAAAGGCATTTATGTCAGTTCATGTCAGCATACCAGGTTCCTGCCCTCTAAAATTTATGATCAAGTTGTGAAACTTAAAAAATGTATTTTATGTGAATGTGCAGAAAAATGTTTATTAAATTACCTGTTTTCATATAAAAAAAAATACTTCCAGTATGCCTTTTTTTTTCCTACTCACCTGAGTGAGTAGGAAAATTTTCTACAGTGAATGAGTTCAAATCCTTGTTAAAATAAGCTTTGTATTTTGAGGACAGAAAAAAATCCATGACCCCTAAGTAACCTTTAGTATTGATTGTATTCTTAGCAGCCAGTGTGTTGGATAACATAATACAGATGCTTAGGACAGGTTTAGGAAGGCAAATGGGGGGAAAAAACCAAAAGGTTTCTAGTTTTAAGACTATGTGTTTAAGGGAATTGAGGTCATGTTTTGTAGAACCCCTCCACAAAAAAAATGAAACACCCTTAGATATCCATATATATAAAAGTGTTCATATGTCAGTAGAGCTATGGTATATATTCCTTTTCATCCATTTATTTAAATGGACAAAATTCAAGTAAGACCCTTCAGCTTTGCTGTTTTCAGAACAGCAAAATAGAATATTTGTCAGCACGTGTACAAGAAGTGCCTTTACAAGCACAGAACTTAGCAAGCTACTGTATTTGAAAATACCATGTAAATTCAAACCCTGTTTCTGCAGAGGCTGACTTCCATCCCTCCAAATAAAAATCTCAACTGGTTCTGACTCTTCCCTTATGGTTATCTACCATTTGTTTTTCAGCATGACACCTTTTACACTTTCTTTTAAAACCAGTATGTCTTGATCCTTTTTTGATCATTGTGAACAGCATCATCATTCTATCTGACCCTCAAGACCATATACACGTCCTTTTCAGATTAAAGTTATTGGAAATACATGTGTCTCTTCTACTTGTAATTGTGTGAAAACACCCCTAAAGCTACTGCTTTCACATGAATTTTGAGTGATTTTTCTTATATTAAGAAGAGAAGAGGCAGACTGGTCGACTTGTTTAGTAGCAGGTGGAGGGCAGAGAACAATTGCAAGAGGCAAAGTCAATGAGACAGAGACTATCTGGCCGTGAGCCTCGAGGTGACCCTCTCTCACCCTTGATTTCTTGCCAGTAAAAATCCATAAAATGAGTGGCAAAGTATTGGGAGCACAACTGTCAAGGGACAGAAGAGTGGAAGAACAAAGATGCACGCATGCAGACACATGTGTGTGCTATTATAAAGGTAGATTACAAAGCTCAAGATAGCATTAGGTGGGAAAGAAAGGCTGTGTGTGCCATCCTGCTCAAGTCTATTGGGATGTATTATTTATTTAAACATGCAGTTATGTGCTGTTTTTCTACAGCTGTCTCAGGAAATTTGAAGGCAAACCAGCAGACCCTAAGAATTGTCCAAGGTTATACTGGGATTAAGTCTGCAGTGTATAAAATAAACCAAACAACAAAACCAAAAATACCACCAAACAACGAACACTCCCTCCCCCCACTCCCCCACCCCCCAAAACAAGTCCCACCAAACCAAAACGAAGACTTGAGGTTTTTGTGGCTTTATGGTTAAAAATGGTGGAGGTTGGTAAGTCACTTGCAAATGTTCCTTCACCATGTGTTTTCATTCCTTGGATGCACCAGCTTGCTAGTACTTTGTTCTTTAGGAATTAATAATGCTCACACATATGGACATTTTTTAAGCATAGAAAGCTACCAAGCGTGCTTCATTCCTGAAAAATAAGAGTTTAGAAGAGTCTCAGACTGGGAGATCTGCGCGGACGGGTGCCTATAGCTTATGAATTGTAATTTCCCTAATTGTAGAATGGGGAAGCAGTCCCTTTTGGGAGCACGGGGACCCCACACCCCCCTCTGCTTGTCCGGGGTNCGGGCAGCGCGGGCCGGCGGGAGCAGGAGCCGCCCGCGGTGATCCCGGCGGGCTCGCAGCGCAGGAAGCGAGAGTGGAATGTGACTCCTTAATGCCTTTGAACGCCCTCGGCTTCTATGCCTCCTTTTCCAGCGTCGCAGCCTTGTAAAACCCCGGCACGTCAGGTGTTGGGGCTTTTACGGTGTGTAGAAATGTGTTTGCTAAACCCGAGGACTTTGTTGTACAGCTGCGACACCTTTAATCCGTTTTTGTGGGAGCTGTACCGCACAGGGCAAGCACTCTCGTCTGCTTTCCTTCACAGAGATACCTAATGAGCAAGCGAACGGGTTTGGGGGATGTGGTCAAGCATCCTGTTGTTTGGAAGTTCACTCCATACGTTCTAAGTAGCGCCATCCATCAGACCAAAGAACACCGTTGTCAAACACATAAAGGAGCAGCACTGACTTAAGAGTCAAGATAGGTGATGGCTTTTGTTTCTTTTCCCTCCCTGACTCAAGTGTCTGATGTATTACAGTGTTCAAAGCATTTCAGTATGCTTATATTGTATTCACACATATGCAATGTATTTGAAACATTCCTACCGAGGAGATTGTGGTAAAAACTGTAATGTGCAGCTTGCTGGGTTTCATTGTAAAGTAATATAATATCCACATGTGCGAAGGCCAGTGCAATATTTTATTTTTTGCTTACCCCAGGGAATATGATATTAAATTTATCAGCTGAAGTATTTGAATGAGAACTCATAAATATTTTCTGAGGTGCATCAGTGGCATACATAGGGAGGGAGAAGACATGCAGCACTGGGTGAAGAGGAAGTTTGTTCATACTTTCCATCTTCCACTATCCCATAACAGCTATGCCTTGCCCTTCAGATGGGGTACTGGTAAAGTTTCTTGGTGACTGAAAACAAGTCTTAAATTGTGGAGAATTTGCTAGTCTGTGATTTTTTTCTTTGTAATTATTAACTCTGTTGTACATGGACTGCAGATGTTGTTCACATCAAGTACAGAGCTTGGGGAGAGAGTAGAAGGCTCCCAAAAAGAGAGGTACTGTTCTGAAGACATTTCAAATGCACAGGGAGGCTGCTGGCCTGCCTGCTTTACCTGATGTGCTGTGATTGTAGCCATCCTAGATGGACAAGCTGCTACCAAATCTAGGAGGAGTTTGCACACTGCCTTTGTGTAGTTGTAAATCTTCCAGGGCTTAAGCAAGCATCTCTGCATGGCATTATCCTGTCTGGCTCGGGATCTAGCCTCTGTTTGGAGTTAATTTAAGCATTTCCAGAACAATTCTGTGGTGCTTTAAAATAGTCCAAGCCATGCTGAGTTAGCAGTTCTCTATCAGCATTGACTCAGGGTGTAGCTGCAGCTAAAACTGCCCATATCAGGAACGGTACTGAGGACAAGACCAAAGAGTACATTTTGCCAACATAGAAAATCTTTGTGCCTCCACACCTTGAGTATCACAATTGGTCTCTGCATCTCAAGAAGGACCTATTTTGTCTTTAAAAAAAAAAAAAATAAAAAAAAGAAAAGAACATCTAAATTTGCTGAAGAAAAGTAATAGCAGGCTTATGGTTTCACTTCAGTTTGGAGAGAGACTGAAGAGGGATGAAGCTGATTTACAGCATCAAGAAGGCAGTGCAGAAGATGGGTGCTAAACTTGTTTACCAAATCCTGCAGTATTGGATCAGAGAACATGTATTGAAACTGATTTGATATAATTTAAAACAGGTTTCTAAAAGTGCCTTTCTTCAAAGCCTGTAATAAACTTCTAAAACTGGCTGCTGCAAGAAAGTGTGAAGTCACAACACATCAAGAGTTTCAAAACATATTAGACAAATTAATGGATAAAAGGTGCAAACCAGATCCTATTGGGAAGGCAGTGATATTCCCTCTAACACCTGAAATCTAACAGCAGGATGCAGGAGCATGAGGGTTAGATTTCAGATAGTGGCTTTTTTTCATGTGCTCTCCTTAAGCCACCTCTGCAACAGCCACTGTGGGAGACAGAAGCCTGGATGATGGACATTGGTCTCACCACATAGGGAGGGCATTTCTGATAGAAAAAGATAAGATGGACATGCCCTTGGAGTACTAAAAGAGCTCAAATTGCTGCCTAAAACCTCTTGTTTCAACGTCACAGAATTAAAAAGGTACAAAAGAAATCAGCACTTGTAGAGAAAGCAAGTCAAGAGGAGGTAGCTGCTACAATCCTTTGGAAGTCAGGAAGCAAGACTTTTTAGGAATCTGGTTGATTAGCAGCCAGCTCAAAGGTGAAGTCTAGCAGACTGAGGGTGGCTCAGAAGTGAAAGAAGTAAAAAAACCTTTTGTTGTTAACATTTGAGTTGAGAATATGAGAACCATAAATATACCTATCCAGTTAGCTTTCTATTTTTACTTGTGGGAAATTGTATTAAAATATCCTTGAGGTTCTTTCTTTCTGGGCTTGCTCTGGTTTTGCAGTGGATGCACCTTCTGTGCCAATGTCATTCTGGGAATTACATCTCTCTTGGATCTACTTATCTACTACTGGCTGAAGTTGGCCCAGGGCTGAAGCTGTCAAGTGCTTTCTATTGCCCTCCAAGTATGTCACCTTTGTGCACCAGGATGGGCTATTTCCAAAAGGAGTTCAAGCTGTATTTGTCCAGCCCATAATGTCTTTAGTCACCCAGCTCTGCCCTTATTAAATACATTCTTTCTCCGTAATATTTAATCCACCAGAAAAGATGAACTGGCACTTTTTTTTTTGGTGTGATAGCGAGGAAGCTCTTGGCACTTCAGAAGGCATTTCTCCCTTTGATCTAAAATAGTCTGTGTGCACTGACTTCTCTGGCACACTGCAATGTTCACCAGTTCTCTTAAGTTTTCCTTAGAGGAACAGAATTGTGAAGGTGGTGAAAGGGTGAACAGGGCAAGAATTTATTTGTTTTTTTTTCTTTTAGCTGTTGTTGGCCTGACATCTGAGGAATGAAGCTAAATTTGTAGGGACCATATTTTAAAATATTTGCCAGTTGTTCCAGATAATAAAATAGGGATTTTTGTCCAGAAGAGAAGAAATGAAAATAAATAAACCTGGGTCTTTTTCACCTAATTTATGACTTGCAAATAGGGTTCCTCCTCAACCTGCATGATTAAACCTCTCCGGTCAAAAGGGACCATTTTGATTACATCTTCTATCAATAAAAAGACACGAAAATGTAATTTTTTTATAAGAGAAAAGAAATCCAACAATATCAGGTGTCTGTGGTTTAGATTGTTTAGCCATTTCTACCAGGAATTTGACCATGTCATAGGCAATATAGAAATTATAGTTCCTCACCTTTAACATCATTGTCAAATTTAGTTTAATGGACATTGCCTTTACTCATACCAATTTTATACATGGTAGAGATGGGAAGGTTTTTTATATAGGCATGATATTACTTGTTCTTATGGATGCTGGTTATGGCACAGCTTTGGTTTTCGACCTTGTAGATGTGTCAAGAGGGATTAGAAAGATTTGTTTAAAATGTTGCATTTGATTAACATTTTTGAAGCCCGGTCTTCTTTTAGAAATACTTTGTGGCATAAGTGCTTTTGGAGTAAGGTTGATTCCCAAAGGAAAAGGTGCAGCAGTTCTGTGTTAAGATCACTGTTCAAACTTATTATCCCAGCCTCAGAAATGTGTTTTCACTAACCTAAGAGTGTGATAAGCTGAAGGAGAAGGTGCACAGCTTAGGCATTTGGCAGTGCTTCCACTGGAGCTGCTGTGCAGGGGTAGTGATGGAGGATCATGAAGTGAGGTGTTCTTTCAAGTCTTATCATGTCTCAGCTACTTTACAATCTCTGGAGGGTCCCAGGCAGAGTTTCTACAAGCTGCACCTTAGTGTTCACCAAATTGTACATGTGCTGCAGATGTTTCAGGCTATCACCTGAAGTTTGTGATAACTACAACACATGCTGGTTTGGATGATCTCAATAGAGCATCTAGTATCTTATTTCTGAGGCATTTTTGCTGCAAGAAGCAATAAATTAAATTCTGTCATCATTAGGCAGGTGTTTATAAGTACTGCAAGGCTTTAATCTCTCTCTAGGGAGAAAAATACTTCAGGGGCCCATTCTACAACTTGGCATTGGCTTTGCATCTCTGGCATGTTCCCGTTTCTTTCTATGTCAGGAGAGCAAGCACGATTTTATGGCTAGGACACAGGTCTTGAATTGTTTCTTAGCTTTGCCAGTGACTGCTATGAAGTGTAGGGCAAATCTGTCCTTCAAATCACCAGCTACAAAGAGTGAGGGTAGTGTGGCTTTTTATTTCTGTGGTGTGTTTCTTCTACATAGCTTTATGACACAGACCATGTTGCGTTAGAACTATGTTTCATGGATCCAAAATTTTTACACAAAGTCACCATCTACTGCTAATAATAGAGTAGAAGTTTAATCTAATTTAATTGGAATATTTGATAAATTGATCCCCAAATGGCTTTGCCATCATCCTGTACTTTGATAGTCATATGATATGCCAACAAGAGATTTGTGATTGTGATGTGACTACTGCAGTGTTTGAGTTTGGGAGAGAGTGTCAGTTTGTACCAACTCTGATTTCCTAAAACAGGTTTATGTAGATGGCGAGCTAATTTATAACTGGATCATGAATTAATTTTCTTCAGACCTACAAAAGTTTATCCATGCAATGTCTCCTTGGTCCCTGTAGGAAGCCCTGTAGTGTTTCATGTCCTCCATCTCCTAGGAGACAGTTTTTTCTGGCTGCAATGTTTCCTGGATCTGAAGGCAGTTTGCACCATCTGAAAGGCCTAGAAAACCTAAAGTCCACTCACTGATAGTTATTGAGTAGTCACTAGTGAAACTCTGTGCTGAAACCTTTTGAAAATTATTTGGGTAGCTATGAGAAAACTCATGAACACAGGGAAATAAAATGCATTGAAGAAGCTTCAACTAGATTGCATAGAAGCCCAGTAGCTCTCATTGCTGGAAAATTACCTCAGGGAAGAAAATAACATAATTTTAAAATTTTGGGCCCTGGAAGAAAAGTCACAAAGAAATTCAACAGGTTCTCACAATAAAATTTTGGTGTGGCACATTGACTTGGAACAGCCCACCCATAAAGGCAATGTTAAAACATTTACCTCAAGAAATTGTGGTGAACTGAAAAAAATAAATATTTCCAAGTAAACTTCCCATATTTAGAAGAATATGGTAGAATAACTTTAAGGCAATCAAGAAGACTATGAGAAACACAAAAAAATCCTTAAAGCTTTAAATATGAGCTAATTTGATGTATGCATAAAGTCATAGCAACTGCTGTCAATTGCATCCAGCATATTTGCTTTTAGCTGTAGTTAATTTTTTTTCCATTACATTAAGATCATATTCTTTGTTTTACTCATGAAAGCATTTACAAATTCATCATATTATAAAGTATAGGTATAGTGGGCCTTCAGAAATCTGTGCTCACGCAAAGAAAAAATTTCTACATTGTTATTTTACAGTTTTGAATTTGTTTTTTTTCAGGAAAAATACACCATAATCTATTTTTCTTTTTTCCTGGTGAGTCTAGGAAAATGAAATTGTTCCTTTCCCGACTCCCCCACTGCATGTTTTTGCACACATATAAATGCAGATGTGCATACATGTGTTTCCCTCACACAAGAAGGTAATGTACTTGCAAACATTCATGTTATCTCTACCCACTTCTTTCTTGACTTAAATGATAATGATGTCAGAAATTCACACTCCCTTGTGGTTAAAAATCTGAAGTCCTTAAGTATTTTTAAATGTGCAGTACAGTACCTTATTTTGGTGTATTTTTATTCCAGCAAACAAATATTCATTCTATTATTTTTCCCTTGTTAGATAGCTTCTGTAATAGCAATTTTGACTGGTTTATCTTCTGAACTAATGCAGCCTTTTCTGTCCATCTCTGTAGGTTGTGTCTCCCTAGTCATGAAGAAGTTGGACCTGTGCAGTGTAAATGTTGAAATCGTGAAGCATAAAGGAGGGGTGGCACGGAGATCTGTAGTTTAGTGTGTACAGTCCTGGACTGGGAATGGGGAGAAAAAAGTTTGGTCCTTTATGTCCAAATAATTTCTTGAGTATTTGNNNNTTTTTTTTTTTTTTTTTTCAATAACTCTCTAAAGTAAAATGCAGAAGCAGTCCGTGGGACAAAATACCAGGAAGGCTGTTGAGTTTCTTCTGGTAAGGTCCCTCATGTCTCCCTTGGTGTCTCTGTTTATGATTTCAAGACTGGTTTATCAAACCTATGTATCTGCAAGGTACAGTAAACACCTGACTCTCCTTAGGGCCAATGGAAAACACAAATGGGGTCACTTTATCTCATCTTAAAGCAGATATTTAAATGATGAGTGAAATGAAGCTACTACTCCTCCAGAACTGCAAGGGGAGCCTTTGGAGATTGATCCAGGTGCCTGCATGCCTCTGGTGCATGAACCCTCATGGTACTGTGAACAAAAACACCTCAGGCCAGTGCTAAGTCAGAGTACCCCAGTTAAGTAGGCCTGACTTAATATTTTACAGGAAAAGCCTGAGCTGAACAGTCTTTTGTTTCCTTGCTCCATGGTTTTGTCTGCTGGAATCTGACTAGCAGCCACCAGTATTTGTCTGTTCTCCAAATTTGGTAAGAATAGGGAGAATCTCCCTTCCAAAAAAAACTCAAAAAAACCCCAATAAACCAGCAACAAAACCTCAGGAATTGCCACATAGAAAGAAGTGAATTGTGCTTGGTTAGTGAGCTGCATGTGGGGGGAGGCATTGGAAGGAAATCAAAGGCAAGTTCAGGGCTTAAAAGTAGTGTATACACAATACCAAATGGCTGCTGTACCCTTAGCGCAGCCACCTAAAAACTGTCCAAAGATGCAGTTCTGCTCTCAGTGTGCAAGCTGAATACATCCCAAAGCTCAAATTGCAGTCCATGAGACTGCAAATCCATGTGGCCAGTCAGTAATGCTGAAAGTCAGTTTAATTAATGTCAGTAAATGTGAACCCACTGTAGCTGACCCTGCTTTTAAAGGAAGAACTAACAAGCGCACACTTGGGCCCTTTGTTCTTATTGGCTTCAGTGGAAGGTGATATGGAAACTGTTAAGTCAGGTCTGGAGATTATGAAGTCCTGGAATTAAAATTATTTGGAATGGAAACATCTAACACAAGAGAAGATCCTTGCCATCTTTTCCACAGCATGTCTATTCAGAATAGTACATTTTAAAAAGTTATTGTTAAGGTGTTTCCTTCCCTCTAAATAACTCTGAAAGACATAGAGACATGTATTTCTCCCCTCCTTCAAAATAAGGAATCAGAATCACATACCCATTCTTTGTACAAAGCAGCTGCTGGGACTTGGCATTGTATCTAGCCATAGCAATATATAATATGGGCAAAACCACAAATATGTCAAATCCTAAGAAAGATGCAAAATTTTGCTTTCACAAAGTGTCGGAAAAAAAGTGATTCTACAAAATGTGAAACAGATAAGCTCTAAACTCTTTTCCCTCCAGGTCAGTGCCAAGATCAGCACAGTATGGGGAAGATGCACCTCTGACCATGAAGGAAAGAAGGAGGAAGGAGCTAAAGGGGGTTTGCTGCATGGCTGTACCCCTTCCAGGGGACACCACAAGTTGTTCTTGGCAGCTCCAGCTGCAAATTGCCTAAAAATTCTGATAGATGTGCTATGCTTGCCTTGGGATCTGACTTACCCAGTCCTAGCTTTCTGCTCCCTGATTAATTTTTTTCTGGATTATTTAATTTGTGACTCCTAAAGTAAAGAAATTATTAGTAGCAGCATTACCCATAGTGATGCTACCGATAATGTTTGGCACATTCCTGCTTCAGCTATTGTAAAAATGCTTAGGGCTCCTCATCCTCGGATAAAACTAAGCTTCAAAAACAAATACCAAAAATCTTCTCTATGGCCTTTTCTCCAAATCCAGTGAAATTAACTGCAGGGCCTTGTTTTCCTTTAGAGCAGGAAATCACTCAGCTGAAAGTATTATAAAACATTAAATAGTTATCAAGTGTTTCTCCAGGAATTTTTCAGTACTCCTCAGAAAACAGTATCATAACTTATATACACTAATTTTCACTCTTTTGCATGTGTGTGTAGTGTAACTTCCATAAATGTGTGTCGTGGTTTAACTCCAGCTGCCCCACAGCTGCTCCCCGACTTGGAGTGAGCACTGCACATCAACAACTCAAACATCAGTGTGTTACCAACACTGTTCTCATCCTAAATCCAAGACACATCATCCTATCAGCTACTGAGAAGAACTTTATCCTAACCTAGGATAAAGTGCCCTTACATTTACAAAAGGGATTCTGTAAAAATGACCCCATGGTCTCCCAGATTTTTTTTCAATGGTTTCAGATCAAATTTGCTTATTTTAAATATTTTTTTAAAAAATTGATGGTGTCATTCACTGATCCCACCTTAAATCACATTGTGTTCTCTCTCTGTTGCATTTATAATGAAGATATTCATTATTTCAATGACAGTATTATTAATGATGTGCAAGAGGGGATAGAGACGGGCCATTCAAGCCTTCCTCCCTTTCTATCTTCCCCTCACATTGTTGTAATTGTAGACTGTTAACAGAGGAAAAATCTGTCTCCAAATGTGGAGATATGTCTGGATGAGGAACACAGAGCCTGGTGGGAAGGAACCATATACTAAGCTTACCTGATCACTGTCGTATTTTAAGACTAATGAGAATTTAGTACACATGCTGAGTGAAGGGATTTAGGCATCTTAAATCACTGCAAAACTAGATTCATTGGTGGTTGCCTTCTGTTTCCTTCTGTTTCCTTCCACCTTATCTCCAGAGAACTTCTGTAGGAACAACCTGCAACTCTGAATCCCACCCCAGCGATTTGTGTGTTGTTGTTGGGTGTTGTCCAGGATCCAGGAGAAGGCTGCTTCATGTCACAGCTGTATTGCTTCAGCCCCCTCCACTCCCCCATCAATGCTGGAACTGTTTGCTGGCCCTTGTGTGGCTTCCCCAGAAGTAGGTCTATGTTCTTATAGAAGCAAAAAGCTCTGTTGAGAGGTTTAACTTCTGTCATGTGGGTAGCTGGTTTAAACACCGCTAGCAAACATCTCTTGCCAGTGTGCACCACATCTTCTCTCAGAGAGTTTGTTGTGAAAGCCATGTCTGCAAAGATTTTGTACTATGGAGAAGGTTCTAGACACAGGGTGGAAGTGCCATTATGCTGAAAGTGAAACTTCAGTTTTCCTAGTCTGTAGTGGAGTCTGAAACTGCATGAAATGGGGATAACCAGGCAAATGTACCCCAGTATCTCCTAACACTAAATGGTGGCTTGGCCTTTAGAGCAGATGCTTTGTAAATACTTCCTCTGCCTGGAAGCTTCTCATCACCTGCAGAGCCTCCAGACAATGATCCAGTGTGCAGGCTTCAGCAGAATAATTTCCACTGACTCTTTGGGAAGTTTTATCCCCTAGTTTCTTTCCCTAATTTTGCTGACTGGAGATGGTGTGTGTGCATCTGCTCTCTTGCAGTGTTCAAGAGTTCCTGTGTGTGAACAGAGTGAATGTCTGGGAGCAGCAGCAAGGCACCTGAGGCTGATGTGTGGGTGCTGAGTGAGCATCAGCTCAGTAAAGCCAGCAGTAGGAAGGGGAAGAATTATAGAATAGTTTTTGTTGGAAGGGACTTTTTGAGTCCATCTAGTCCAATAAATGTATCTGCTTTCTGTCCCGTGTGCCCTGTGCCTGTGGGCTACTGTGACCCATCCCTGAGATTTTCCTGCTGGTGGTGCTTGGTGCAAAATGTGAAATCTCAAAATCTAGTGCAGGGGGTGTTACACATAATAACCTTTCCACAGAGAACAATGGACAGAAGCAGCAACACATCAGATGTGACAGTGCCTCCAGTCATCGGTCAGACAGTGTTGGCCATTCCAGTAGTTTGTATAAGTGGAAGAGTTCATATCAGAAATATTTCCCTTTCATGACATGAGCTTTGCTGAAGTCATCAAGTACAGTTTTTTCTTTGTAAACTAAATGCCAATCAGCAGAGTGAAGCCATGCTAGAAACAGGCTGCATGACTGAAATTTTTAAAACTCACGGTGATCCAGACAAACTTGGAGTAAAGTGCAGAAGAATGAAAGTTCCTTTTTACATAAGTTTAACACATTTACTTGAGGGCAATAGGGAAATGTGTCTTAACATAAGCTTCATTTTGAGGGAAATGCATACATGGAGTAGCTGATCTATTAATTACAATAGAATTGAAGGAAAATGTTATTTTTCACAGAGTTTTTAAACCACCCTTAGCACTGCCACTGTGATCACTGCTAGTGACTGAGAATTATAGAAAGAAATGTAAACCTGCAGTTTTCCCTATTTGTATCTGTTTGACTCAGTTTAGACTATGAAATTACTAGACTTGTCTGGTTCACTTTTCTTCATGGGCAATGCAATGTTCTGGCTTTCATATCCTATAAAAGTAGTGATGCCACAAAATTGCAAGGGAAATGCTTTGGTCCCACAGCACAGATATAATTAAATCCAACTAAAGTATTTTCATTGCCTGAGATGAGGAATCTTAAAAAAAAACTAGATCAACAACTCAAGTAATAACATAAATATAATTTTTAATACCATATTATCAGAATGTTGATGAGAATTTTCAATTTAATTTTTAAATACTTTCTTTAAGGAAGCATACAATCATCATCATATGGTACAATGCCTATAACCAGCTATACCTAAGAGGATTGTAATCCTGTTGAGCTGCTGTAATGGCATGAACCACAAAAGCAAAACCCAAGCGGTTTATCAATGTCAACAAACTCCCAGATGGAATTACAGTCTTATACGCACCATTTACCTGTATGCTATTCATTACAACATATGACAAAAATTATGCTTCCATTAAAAATGCACAGATGAGAATATGTGTTGTTGAAGAGAGATTGTTTAAAGAGCAGAAGGCATCTTTTGCTGCAAAGCAGTCTCATTTTCCATGCAATGCCTTTTCAGGCGTATTTGCAGAATGATGGGGAATTAGGTTCAAGTCCTGAAAGAAACGCAGTGCCTTAGGCTCAGTAGGGCATTTCTGGTTTTGTCTTTTCATATGAACTTTCCTTGTGCTGTCCATGTGTGGTGAAATCTGGCCACCCTCAGAGAAAACATGAGCTGGAGCATGGCAATGAAAGTCTTTGAGAAATAAACCACAAGGTGGTTTATTAGAAGTCCTTTTGAACTCACCAGGACTTTGTAACAGAGTGGAGACAGCCCTTGGATGTTGTAAGGATCATTATTTTGAAAAATATCAAAACTAGTCAAACAGCATGGATTCCAAACTTCAGTGTGCGGTTTGTGCAGTCATGTTTGTCATTTTTGTAGAAAAGTCCCAGTATAAAAAAAAAAATAAGTTCCCAGCTTAAAATTAAATTGCAACGGAAAGCAGTGCCATGAGACCAACATGAAACTAAATCATACCAAGGAAAAGTGTTTTCTGGCTTGGAGCTATCTTGGGGACACCCAAAGTGTTTCAATGCTTCAAGCAGCACTCATCTATTATTGAAGTAGATGGACTCTCCAGTATTTACCACCATAATGGCTGCAGGGGCAAAGAGGAGAGGTGAAAGCAGGAAAGGTTGAATGGGGGAAGATGTTTGCTATGCCCTAGAACCCTCCAGAAAGATGTCAGCTCTGTGGGTGACCAATCCACCAAGAGGGACGGCAGCTCCGGGGCTGACTGGGAGAGTTCAGCATGTCACTCCAGGGAAGCAGTAAGGCAGGCTCTGTGAGAACAGTGTGCTCCTGTAGGTTTAATTCCCTGCTGCAATATCAGAAATAGGGTGATAGCATTGTAGGATAGTGCTTTCAGTAGCTCTGAGTTATTTAATTCCCCCATCCTAGGGAACAGAGATGTGCCTGCCTGGAGCTGGCTTCTCCAGGTGTGCCTTATGCTAGGAGCAACAATAGTGGGAACAAAGAGGATACATGTGCAGGATGAAGAAGGAAAGCATTCCTTTAAATTCCATGCCTCAGCTAGCAGATGCTTGGTGCAGATTTCTGCAGCATGCTCTCTGTGGAAGACATGTCTGGGGACATAAATCCTGTCCCCATGGCCCATGTGACACATGCATGTTGTGGTTTAAACCCAGATGACAACTAGACATCACTCAGCTGCTCACTCAGTCCCCTGCCAGCAGAATGAGGGAGAGTAAAAGTGAAAAAACTTGTGGGTTGAGATAAAGACAGTATAATAAGAGAAAAAAGGAAGAAAACAATAACAATAATAAAAAAAATATACAAAGCAAGTGATGTACAATGCAATTGCTTACCACCCACCAATAGATGCCCAGCCAGTCCCTGAGCAGCAGCCTCTGCCCAGCTTTCCCCCCAGTTTATGTACCAAGCACGATGCCATATGGTACAGGATATCACTTTGGACAGGTGGGTCAGCTGTCCTGCCTGTGTCCCCTCACACCTTCTTGTGCCCCTGCAGCATTCTTGCTGGCAGGGCATAGGAAGCTGGAATGTCCTTGACTTAGTAGAAACAGTACTTAGAAACAACTAAAATATGAGTGTATTATCAGTATTATTCTCGTGCTAAATCCATAACACATCACTGTACCAGCTACAAAAAATTAAATCTAAAAAAATTAATTTTTAATTTTAAAAGTTAACTCTATCCTAGCCAAAACCAGTATAATGCACAGCCCCAGCTGGCCACAAATGTATGTCCACAAATGCAAGGAGCTGCCATCATTGGCCAGGGCAGCTTGTCTAAATTGTTAACAGAGCATCAGTCTCATAATTTACTTTTTTTCTGAGCTGGGCATGCATGGAGATTTTTTTTCAAACACATTGAACCTAGCTTAGCAGAGAGAATGCAGGGAATGCCTTGGGTTGTCACTGATGGGTGACAGTACCTGGGCAGCATCAACTGCATGAAGGACAAACTCCAGTTGCCTAAAAATGCACAGGGTGGAAATTAAGTTAATTTGCAAGACAGCAAGGGATTTTAAGGGCAATGACTAGGAAATTAGATTGAGCTGGGCAGACATATTTTCTTTAGGTTAATCTTGGGTTTTCTTTGTTTTAGTAAAGCAGGTTTCATCCCAGTGCCTTCTCAGGCTTAGACCCCTCTGTCTTTCATGTTTTCCTCGTGTTCCACAAGTCCAAATTCAAAGCTTTGTTTTCCAAAAAAAAAATAAAAAAATTGGAAATGAAAAAGTTTTCCTGTAAGGTTTATGTTTTGTATTTTTCACTGTTGTTTGTATTCTGTAATTCCATGAGATGTCAGTAGTAACATGTTTCAAGATAGTAGAAATACCACCATAACATGTAATTGTTGGAATATTTCACACTTTGTTTTTATAGCAGAAAGACCCTGTTTTTTACAGGAACAAGCATGAAAACATAAAACCACAAACGAAATTTAAAATGTCTCAATTTTCTGAACAACATTACCTCTTTTTCAAGACAAATGTTAGAAAAGCAGAGTACTTTAACAAAATTTTTGTTATTAAATTCAGAAACAATTTGGTTGAAAAAAGAGAACCTTAAAATCTTTATGAAAACTTCATATTGCTGTCCTCAACAACTTTCACAAAGAGACTAAAAGCAAGAAAAACCAGGCATGACATTACCTCCTGACCCCTTCCCAAATCTCTCGGTGCTGCTCCTCTCTGTCTGAAATTGGGTGGTGGGGATTCCTGAGTGAGCTAGAAGTAGCAGGTGAGAGGGTTAAATAAGCTCCTTAAACTATTTCCATCCTGCCAATACTTTGTCTTAAAATCCCTGAATTACTCACCAGCACAACTGTTTATTTCATTATTAAAATTAGGCTATAGGTCTCTTCCTTCTCCCACCCACGCATGATATTCACAGAAGGAGAACTGCTCCCATACGATTACAAGGTCTACTATTAAGTGTGAACTTCATATTTAATTGTAATTGCTAGAAAAATATAATTTAACAGCAAAGTATGCTGAATTTGTAACAAAGTACCCCTTTTATTTGAGCAGGAATATGGATGCTGCCCAAATGTGTCCGCATGGTTCCAATTAAGTTGAGGAATGTTTAATGTAAAACTCAACTTGATGAAAATAACTGAAGTTTCTGACAAACCAATAAATTTGAGTCTAGAAAGCTCTGCACATACAGTACAGCCAGGGAGGGGCAACACCCACTGGGTCATCAATTTTAGTGCAGTCTTCCTGTTCGTTTATGCTAAAATAATACTATGTAGTTAATTCAATTTCTTCCCAGCTGTAAACATAGAGAAGAATCTGGATGCAGATCTAGCTGAGGATGGAGGGGGGCCTGGGCTGATTTATTAGCCTCTGTGCAATTTCCACGTTGAAATGCTAAGAAATTTAAACCCAGCATTGCTTTCCTTCTTTCTTTTCCTTTTTTCCCTTTTTTTCCTTTTTTTCCTTTTTTTCCTCTTCTTCTTCTTCTTCTTCTTCTTCTTCTTCTTCTTCTTCTTCTTCTTCTTCTTCTTCTTCTTCTCCTTCTTCTTCTTCTTCTTCTTCTTCTTCTTCTTCTTCTTCTCCTTCTTCTTCTTCTTCTTTCTTCTTCTTCTTCTTCTTCTTCTTCTTCTTCTTCTTCTTCTTCTTCTCCTTCTTCTTCTCCTTCTTCTTCTCCTTGTTCCTCTTTCTTTTCCTCTTCTTCCTCTTCTTTTTTTGGGGGCTAGCACACCAAGAGTTCAGAAAATCAGAGTGTTTGTTGATGGAGACCTGACCATATGGTTACCTGTAGGAGCTACCAAGGATGCTGAGTATGCTGCAGGGAGATTTTCAGCAGATCTCTCAGTGAGTTCTGTTCTTCTCAGCCCTCTTGTTACTGGCAGGTCCCACCTCAAGGTTTTGTTGAAGCTCATGGTAATGTTGGGATCACAGTTTGAACTTGGACACACCTATGGAAAACCAGCTGAGTTCAAAGTGTGACCTTCTACTTAATATAGCTTTTGGGTTGGGTTGGTGTTTTGGTTTTTACTCAGAAGAATTTCTGAATTATAAAACTAAAGCTGTTGCGGTTAATGAGCTTGCATACACGCAGGAGGAAATTGATGGTGGACTGTTTTATCAACGTTGATGTTGTGAATAAAACATGCAGTTCTTGGGAGTCTTGCCTTCTAAAAGGGGAGAGCTTTAGGGCTATAAAAGCAGCAAAAATCCCCAGAGAACTGGAGTCAAGGGATGCTGGTTATACCCCTGCAATGAGAGCTGCTGTGTGTGGTAAACAAAATAATCATCAGTTTTTTAGCTATAAATTCACATATAAATCTTCCTCAAGAACCAGGGAAGATCATTTAGCTGGGGTGAGTTGAAAAAGAAAACAATAGATAAGAAATATTTAGCTTTTCACTGCTGCTGTTATCAGGGTGTACTTCACTTTTCTCCACAGGTGCATGTGCAGACAGCCCAGGCTCAGGTTTCCAGAGGTGGTTGCATGCCCAAGGGGTTTCACCAGTGACTAAAACAGGGTCTGTAGAAGGGACCAACTCTGAGCTACCCCAAGTGACCCCATTGTGCCAAAACAGTGCCAGTGGAGAATGTGCTAGGAAATCACCTGTGCTGGTGGGGGATTCCTCATCATCCTCTGAACCACCATTGTCTGTTCTGCCTAATACTCTATTTCTCATTGCAAAATTCATCTTGTATACTCATTTCCCTCCTCACACTCTTTCTACTGAAACTCTGACCTCCTCAGCAGTGTTTTCCATGTGTACCAGGATAATGCCTATTCCCTGTTTTAAGCCAGGCCATGACATGCTCCTCTGAAATGCATTAAAAATTATCTCAGTTAACGTGACTTGCTCTCTAATTCTGCTCTGTGTTTGTGTGCAGACTACATCTCTGAATTCATCTGGCATCTTTTCTTATTCAGGTGTATTCCTAAAGCATATTTTGCAAGGGGAGTTTTGTTTCTCCAGCTCTTTCGTCCTCCCCAGCAACTTTTTAAGACAAAAGAAAGGCTGGCTAATAAATTTTTGCTTTCCTCTCTACAGAGAGATCTGTTTACACTTTAAATGGGGTGGGCCAAGTTGCTCTTGCCCTCCCACAGCCTAAATAAGAACAGACTTTAAAAGAAGACTTTGTAAGTACTTGTGTTTGCTAGAAATATTTAGCTTCTGACTCTTGTGACCAAAGCAAATGGTTCATTTGAGCAGAATACAATGGACTCTTATTTCCCATTATGGGAAATACAATCTCTGAGATCCTGAGAGCATCATTTGGTAGCTGAGGCTTGAGGGTCAGTTCAAAGTTATTGCTAGCTGTCTCCTGCTCCTGCTTTCCCTTTTTTGCCTGGTCTCCTGACGAGAGACTGCTTCAGTCAGCATTTCAGTAACCTTTCAAAGGCTAAGAAAGTTATTTTTGCCAATTTTTCTCCTAACTTCACAATTTCAGAATGCTCTCTCTAAGGTAATTTTGAAATACAGTGACAGAAATATGGGCTAAATAATCAGCAGAGACTCAGAGGATCTAATATGTATTTAAAACTATCAAGATATATTGTTCTATTTTCCCAGAAGTGTAATAATGAATAACCATAAACCTGGTATGCTTATATTAATCTCTATAGGATATTACAGTTTGCACTCAAGACCTGAAGTATTTTTTCTGTGACAGCATTAGCTGGTTTACATCTTTTCCATTTTTTCTATGCTGGGCAGGTCCATGCATAAGCCATGTGCTATTTTCTTATTGTACAAAGACAATGACTAGACTATAATGCAGAGGGAGAATAAACCACATTTTTATTTTCTACTTTTCAAATACTACAACAAATTCTATTTGCATAAGGTATTTCTACACTTTGGAAGATACTTTTTGTTGATATGGCAGAACTTTAAATTGGTACTTAAGGAATAGCTCGATGCTTTTGTCTGTCTTTATCTCAGAATATGAACTTGCTCATGACAGTGGGCAAAGAGGAGTTTGATAACCAGGAGCAACTTCACACTTCAACATCTGTGCTTAGACACACCTATAAAGATACTTAAGGGGAATGGGTGTGTTTGGGACTTGTGGGTCTTTAACTTGTGGGACAGGGACTTTAACTCCCCGTGGGTGTCCTTCATTGTGGGTACCTGATCCAGGTTATGACATTATCATTTATGTGTCTGCGACAAGCAGGCAGTGTTTTGTTCTCTTCAGGGTTTCCAAATGTCTGGAATATTGGAGAAGGAGAAATCATATCTTTCTAGAGCTTATTTTTATGGAATGCATTATGAAAAGGGATACTTAGGAAATGACAAGTCACCAGTATGCTTATTAAAATGACCTTAAGGTCAGATTCTGCCACTGTTAATCAGAAGAGTTGTACCTTACTCCTTGAGGTTTCCTATTGGATTCCGTGGGATTACTTAAGGAATTCAGGTACTACCTGATGGGACCAAAGTAGCAGAGAGTCTGGCTCCTAATAAGCAAGCAGCTGTAGTGCAACATGTCTTCATTTTTACATTCTATTTCAGCTAGGTAAAAATATTTCATATGCAAGTTATTTTCTTTTGAAAATTCCTACTTCACAAAGCTGAAATTTTATGTGGCAATTATTAATATATTTTTGATTAATATTTTAATATATTTATTTTTGTAATGTGAAGTAATCTTTGTTGAAAATGTGCTTCTAGGTTAGAAGATCTCCAGTGTTTTATTTTCAAAAAATCTGCAAGAGAAAGAAAATAATTTTGTTGTGATGTCTCCTTGAAATCCTGCCAGTTTCACTAAGATATTTTCCAGGGTTTGCTTGTGTTTCTTTTTTATTTTAATTTTATCAGGCCAAATAGCTTAATTTTAGAAGAACTGAGCAGTACTTCATGGTCTTTCTGAGCTGACAATTAGTGAACAGTGACCTGATTCAATATTGTAATATTGTAATAGCTGCATGAAACAGAATGGAGCCATGCTGTGGTTTGGGAATGGTACTCCCCAGTTTAGTGCTCCCACTGATTGTCCCCAAACGGCGTGCCCCCCTCCTTCCCCTGCAGCAGAACAGAGAGAAGAATTGGAGGTACAAAACCTGAAGGTCACTTACTGAGATAAGAACAATTTACTGGAAACAGCAATGAGATAAGAAAACGAACAGTAACAGCAACAATACTAATGACAGAGAGTACAAGAAAGAGAAGAATGATTCACACAGGAAACCCCTGACAATACCTGGCTGCTCCCTCCACCATGCTATGCCTGCTCAGAAAAGAGTCCTTCCCCCACCCCCAAAAAATGACATGAAGTAGTAAAGAATAACTTCTGAGTCCCAGCCATGTCCCCTCCTGCCTACTGCATAAAACTACCCCTGTTTTGGCAGGAACCCAGACAGGTTTCTATACAGTTCTGAATATAAATGGGAAACTCGCCTATGAAGAATTATTTTTACTTCTGCAAAATAAAGAGAGGAGAACTTATTTACACGCTTTTATACACTGGGAAAAAGGAATGCCAGAATTAATTTTTTCTTCTTCTTGCTGGAGAAGAAAACAAATCTGGCTAAGGTTTCACTCTAATAAATAGGTTCTTTTCAGCTAGAGACAAACCACTTCTTAGGGCATTTGCAAGAACATTCTTAGCTTTGAGTGTTAGTTCAGGTTGTTGGACTTGAACTCAAGGACTTGAGCACTGCAAGAAGGTATTTTACTAGTAAAAGCTTTCATTTTTCAAAGTAATAAAGGGTTGTTGTTTGTGGGGCTTTGGGGAGGAGGGTTTGTTGTGGTGTTGTTTTTTTGTTTTTTTTTTATTTTATTTTATTTTAATAAGCCACCAAATTAAAAAATACAGTGCAGATGTGTAGCCCTTTCAGAGTATTTCAGAGCCGGTAAGGATTCATACCCTGTGCTAGTCCATTGCTCTCAGGCAAGCTTAACGCTGTCTAGTCTAATGGTGAAATTGTTCACGTGAAACACCAAAACTAGATTTTAAAAAGAGCTTAATAATGACTTAATTGCACTGAGGTGTGCACTATGCAAATGTAATTCAGAGGGATCAAACTCAGTATTCAAGTCAGAAAATACATGATTCAATGTATTTTCCTGTGTCCTGTTTTCTGTGATCTGTTGTTGCGACTGCAGTTATTGAGATGTTTCTTTCTAACTTCTCTGTGATGGAAGCAATCATGATTATAGAAAATAAAACTTAGAACTTAAAATAAATGTAGGTCTGAATGATGTTGTAAGACAAGACAGGCCTTTTGCTCTTCTCCTTGGGCCAAACTGCTCCTTAAGAGTATGAATGTAAATGTCAGTGATTTTTGCAAGTTTCCTGGGTATAAGGATAAAAAATCTGGTGGACTGTTTAGGTAATCAAGAATAAATATTTCTTATTAAAGAATATTTTTTTTAGCTAAATGCAAAATATTTCCCTCAAATAGAAGTAGGGACAAAGAAATATCCTTTTAGGTTTTTGAGCATAGTCAATGTGAGCTATTAACACAGCAACTTAAATGCTGAAAATATATATGAACTCTTTAGACAATATTTCTGAATAATTAGTACATTAAAAGGAGGGTGAGGTTCATATCATGTTACATGTAAAAGGAAAAAGATGTAGCTGTTTACAATTAAGAAATCCTGAGGAGGAAAATTCTGCATCATCTTTTATTTTTTTTGACAGTACAAAATTGTTATTGTGTATGTAGAAAGTTTTGTCCAATGAAAGTTGAACATAGTACTGAAGGTAAGATTATTTCCCTAGAAAATAATTTTTTCCAGTAATATCTCAGCCTCTTGAGATGTACTTTTCTCCAGTTTTAACTCTTAGTGTTTCACATTCTGATCCACTGGTGAAATGTTGTGTATCTTTTATGTAATTTCCTTCTTCTGCAGGCGTAACAGATATGTTTTCCTCTGAAATAACCAGTATTTGAGTTTTTTTGATTTTGTTCTCTATGTTCCTTGGCTAAACATGGTGATAACAATACTACACCTGCAGACTTTATTTTCCAATCTTAAGACAGCATCTGGAGACCGTGGTCACGGGTTGTGGTCCAGAAGCACCAACAGTGTTATGCCAACATAAACCAAGGTGCTGTGGAGACTTTGCAGACAGAGCACAAAATGGTGAGACAGCCACTAATGGAGGGAATATCACAAGAGCAAGAAAAATACTGGCCAGCTCTCAGAGCTTAAAAACTGAGGGCTTAGGAAAGGCCCCTCCTGGGTCATGCTTTGAGCAGTAGTTTTCTGGGTTGTCTGAGGGTGTGCTTTCCTTCACTTGATCATCTGTGATGGGCTTCTTACCAAGGGTCCAAAGAATGATTGCTTTGAACCAATAGCAAAAAGCTTTTCCTGTTGTAAAGGGGTTAAGCCTCAAGATACACCCCAGCATGCAGAAATCCCTTACTTCCATTTTGTCTAAGTGTTTATAATCTCTTTTTCCTCAGGCAGACTGTCTCTGAATTTCTCTTTTCATAGTTTGTGTTGGCTGGAAGCAAGAGAAGTCTGTTATATTTAAATTTATTTTCATTATACTTGTGACTATTATATTTCTTAATTTTTAAAATATCATAAACATTTCCAGTGCTGAGGGCACATGAGCACATAAGCCCACACTAGCCAAACTGTCCTGGTGAGACATGGTCACAGTTTGGGACTCTCTTCTGCTCCCTATTCCCTTGTACCTCCTGCCTTGGTGGCTTCACATTCTCACTTGCTTTTTTAATTGCCATGTTATACTTCACCCCCATATTCACCCCTTTTGCCATAAAATCAGCCTGAGTGCTCATGCTGTGTCTCCAAGGGCCCCTCAGAGTTGTGTTCAGAATTACAATTGCACTGGAAAAAATAACGTATTTTTAAAATACAGAAGAAAATTATTTATTTTGCTTTTTCAGCACTTTTTTTTTTGCATATTCTAAGCTCTGCCGTCTCATTCTACATTATGTTTGCTTTTATGCTTATTAGGTTTTTTTTTTAAATGTTTAGCCAAATCAGGTGAACATCTTTAGCTTTATCACTTTTTTGCACTTCATAATGTGCATTGCTTCTTGTATCTCAGTCTTGGACATGTTACTTGTGACTCTGTTTCTGTGGTTTTCCACTTCTCTTTGCTATGGAGTCAAAAATGTATTTGCAGCCTTGTTGTTGTCTTGCCTGTTTGTTCAGTAGTGTCTTGAGCCTTTTTCTTATAATATAATAAATTATTTTTAAGAAACATTTCAGGTTTTATGGTCTAATCTTTTTCTCACAATTTTTCTTACAGCATTCCTTACTTGTGAAACCTATTTTTTTCTGATTGATCAACCCTATTTGTGAAATGCAAACTTATTTTGAGACAACTTCTCATTCTTAGTTTGGTAACCAATTTATTCACCAGAACACAACTTAAAATTGAAGTTTACACTATTGCTGAACTTTAAGGCTGTAGAAAAACTTTAAAATAACCCTACTGCTTCACAGAAAAATTTTCTTACATGGGAAAGAAAGAAAAAATTTGCACTTTGGGATTCCAGAAGGATTTAGAGAGATACTGATTGTCTTTTTTAGGTCTGTTAGCAGGTGCAATGGTTCTTTCTCCTCCCCAACCAAGAAAGTGATGCTTCAGGGAAGGAATTCAAACCCTTAATTCATTCACATTTAACAGGCTTTGGTGTGGGTTTGGATGAGTCCATATTTCAAGGGATGTGTATGAAGTTTGATGAGCACATCATCTGTCACTGAAGTTCATTGTTTTGCTCACATTTCTTCTACCCATTGCTGAAAGAATGAAGACAAGGGTGATGTTATGCTCATGTCAAATCCCAACTGCAGATATCCTGCCCTTGGCTTCTACTCTCCTAACGTTGGATACCCATCAAATATGGGTTTCTTTAAGATATTATTAGCTGTACAGTATTAAACAATCAGCACTGTGATGATTATAAATTTAATAAACTAGGAACAGAAGAGGTTATGAATTTGTTTTACTGTCTGGTAACTGGGTGCTTAAGCTCAAATCCAGGAAAGAATTTCTATGGAAAAGCAAGCTTACAGTATGCTTAATGTCAGTCACAGGTCTGCACCACATTAAGGCATATTTCAAAGAAAAAAAATTACACATGGCCATAGGTGTTTTTAAAAATAGGGACTTCAATCATAAATATGAGAGGGGGATTTTGCAAGAAATCAGGAAAAGATCTGTGTGTTGGTGTAGGAGTGTACCCAGGATATGTCTTTGGTGAAGGGCAGTTCTCCTGTATTCCTAGGATTTTTGTTGTGCAGTGCCATAGATACCACTCAGGCAGTACCATCATGAGAAAGTCAAGTAGGAATGTGGCAAGTTAAAGGGAAGAAACATAAAGCAAAATTTTTTCTTACCAGTCAGCTTGTCAAGGAGTATGCTTGACAGAAAGTAACAGAGTCGTTCTGCTAACTGGGCAGTCAAGTTAGAGATGCAGTCTGTGATACCTTGATTTCTAATTAGTGTTTTCACTTTTTTTTTCTTCAGTTGAGTTGCCATTGAGAACATTTTGATTAGTTTGTCATCACACTTATTTACAGTATTCTATGTCTGTAGTTAATTTATGAGTAGTTCTTGGCACACTTCAAACAGATGTAATGGCTGTGCAATGCATATAGTGTATTTCTGTTTCCTGACTGAATGAGAGGAATGAGATTTCCACTGCAAATATTTTTTGTAGAGATTCAAAATTTGCTTTTCCTGAGTATCTAAAAATATTTTTAATACTGTTTCCATGAGCATTCCTGTTTCTTTGAACACAAAGTCAACATGGTTGAAATGAAGAGTTTAAAATTTTAAAGGAAAAATAAAGCGCTTCTTTTTTAGTGCAGTCATCCAGCTTGACCTGAAAGTCACTTTAATCCTAGTTCTAAGGTTTCATAGGGAAGTACACAGCCACAGGCACGTTCACACATTACTTGTGTTCATGGAAGCATTAAGTGAATTTCCAAAGTCCTGTCTCAGCACATGCTACATGCAGTGGGAAAAATTCTTTAAAAGTCTCTCTCACTGTTGGATCCCTGGTCCTTGTGGCTTCATGTCAAGACCCATGCAGGAAAAGAGAGTACCTAAATTTCAGGTGGATAAGCAGCAGCACTGACACTGTAGTGCAAGAATAATTTCATCAGACTAGAGGAAACAAAGCAGTGTTGGGACTTACTACAAAATTGCAGTTTTTCAAGTTGTGGGAGCAAGAACTATGTAGCGGTTGCCAAATTTCTGAAAGTGGAAACACCTTTCCTATGCCATAAATAATGCTACCAGCAAGAGATAGCCCCTAAACATTTCTGAATAACATAAAAACAGGGCCAACAACTTCACCTTCGGCCTCAGGAATCTCTTGAAAACGTAGGAAAACACAACCCTACAGCTCTTTCATGAAAGACAGTTTTTCTAAAACGCCTCTGACACAGATATCCCCACCCAGCTAAACCCAAAGTGCCCTAGCAGCAGAACGGGGTGGATATGCTGGATGGAGAGCAGATTAGATCAGCTCTCTGCCGTGCTCCTGTCAGTCACTGTGTGTCCTGAAACCGAAAGAAACCTGCAGCTGGTGAGTCCAGCGTTTCAGTGAACTAAACCAGCATCTCCCCTGGCTGCTTGCTAGCAGTGGTCAAAATTGCCTTGCTGTTGGGCCAGTTTGTTTGGATCTTGGTATCTGTATGGCTCTGTAAGTGATGAACTAGACCAAAAGGATCTAAAATGCAGGCCCAGCTTGACTGAGTTTCTAGGGATTTTACAACTGATTTTTTTGTTTTACTTGTGCAACATTTCCAAGAAATACTTTAATATGTATATATATATGCATGTTTAGCATAGCTGTCTGTCAATTTTCATGGCAAAAAACTATTTGGAAACTGGAGAATAATAATAGTGGAGTTGTTTTTAAAGGAATCACCCTACACCATTCTAGGCCAAACCCTTTTATTAAAGTTTTATGAAAATCCTCCCTGTTTTTTACATTCCAGTTGAGTCTATTAGCTTTTCAGGTTTTGATGATCTAGCAGGTATAAGCACTTCTCACATTAAATGCAGTGTTGACAAAGGATATTCACTAGCAAAGGTTTCATTAACTGGGGATTATACTGAAACCTTTTCCCAGAATTGCCAATAAATGGAGCCCTAATCAAAAATTTGGCTTTAAATTCAAGTGCAACTAATATAATTTTGTGTTTGGTTTAAAACTACCTGTGGTTATTTTCTCATTTTTTGCACTATTCAGCATTATGCCGTCTGAACTTTCAAATAGCATTGTTCCTATGGTGAAAAAGCAAACTTAAATCTCATGTATGAATGAAGCTTGAATTTAACTTCTGCTTCCAATGAGTACTGTGGAAAAAGAGCCCATTCCTGCAAAGATGGAGAATTAACAAGTTCCCTCAAATGACGTTGTACGTATTGGACACAGCACTGAGCCAGGGCTTGTTCCTGGAGCGAAGGTCCTGAGTTGGCACATCTACAGTGGGTCAGCACAGCTCAGGGCTGAGGAGGTGCCTCCCCTGTGCTGGCCAGAGTTCATGGTGGGTCACAGCCCCGAGGGTGCTTTTGGTGCCTGGGGGTTTGCAGTTCCCCAGAGCACTCAGATATGCTGGCCTGGGACAATCCAGCACCATGGCAGGCAATAGGAGTTTTGCCATTGATGTAAGTGGTTTGGCAGTCTTGTTGACCTCAGTATAAAATAATGTAATACTCTCCCCTGGGTCTCTCTTCCAGAATTGAAGTTATCTGGCAAAATCTCCTGTTTCTCTTTCTCCAAGTATGTGAAGAGACTACAGAATCTGCTGGCTTCATCAATCAAGAAAATCTGCAAATTTACAGACCCTTTAGGTGGGTGCTGGAGTCTTTCTAAGTTTGCTCATGCACTACAGTGACCTGTTTCACTCTCTTTCTAGGAAGAAAAAGTTCCCGTGACCAATTAGGGGATTGAAGGGGCTCTGTCACAGTGCAGCAGACCCTGATTCCTGCCCATGGAAGAGAACCATGTTTTGGAAAGGCAATAAGAGCATGATCTAACTCTTCTAAACTCAGTGGGAATCTCTCCAAAGATCTAATAGGTTTAGGGTTTAAACTTCATCTTTTAAGATGAAGTTTTTGAAACTACCTGAGGGAGCTGAGTATAGTTTTCTACTCAAATTAATAGAAACTGGATATTTAAATTCCTTAGATGTCTTTGAAAGCCTTACCTCTAAGTAGCATATAAAGATCTACTGTAACTTCCATTGCACCTAATTTACAATTTATAGCTAAGATGATGTAAACTCTAGAGTTTGTTTCAAAATGCAGTTCATTTATTTATAGCTCCCTAAGCTAAGCCACTGTTTAGTGTTCTATGAGAAGAAACCAAATATTTTGTGGTAGTCACAATTGGTGTTTAATCCGAGTTAAGAAGAATATCATATCTCATGAGGAGAACTGAGACAGAATCATAAATCTGAAGTTGTTTCGGTTTTGTTTTTGAAAAAGAGTTTGAACTCATATCACCCCAGCCTCCTTAATGGTTTTACATAAACAATGAAGTGCCTCAGGAAAATCACCAGTGGCTCTTCTGTCAACAGAGAGCTTCATTTTCTCTCCCAGATTAGGGTGGTCTGAAGCTATCAGCAGCTGATCTGACAGAGTAAATCTGAAACAAATTGCTGTTGCTATAATCTTTCCTTGACATGAAGTATTGCAGAGGAGAGAAACCAAGTATTGTTTCATTACTAAACTGGCTTGGCTGGTGATTCATTATAGTGTATTGAAAAGTGTTAGGATCTCTGCAATTCCTACCTTATTTATCTATCTATGTATCTATCTATCTAAAAATTTGGTTGGGGTGTATTTATTCACTCACTGAGTAATGTAAGAGAAACCATCTCTCAGTGCCTTCTGATTTTAAGGTTGATCCACAGGTGTAAAATGAAATCATCTAAAGAATATGCTTTTGTTTAGGTTTGAGAAATGTGACAAACTTTGTGGGGTTTGTTGGTTGCTTGGGTTTTATTCCAAGGGCTACTACTTTGATAGAGCTTAACATACTGTTGAAAAATGTTGTTAGTCATACTGCAGCTGAGTAACGTGGTAAAGGTGATACTCAAATGCTTGAAGTCCTAAAGCAGAGGTGACTGGCAGAGAATTGCTAATTTCCTTGGTACTAGTGGAGATTCTCAGTTTGGTAAGCAGGCAGCAGCTCTATGTTACTCCTAGACTTCACTGGAGAGCTGTGGTTCAGATGCTGTGGCTGTTTTTTGCCATATCTGGGACTGGATGCTGAAGATTGATTGGTTCCAGCTCAGGAAATCCCCAAACACTGCTGGGTTTAATTTTTCTTTTCTTAAGGAAAGAGCATTGTTTCTCTTAGTTCAAAGAAAGCATCACTTTGTCCTAAACTAAGCTGCTGAGGGAAGGGCCACCAAAGCAGGTCCCAGCACCCCAAGACAGCACCGTGCTCTGGCTAGGGGCAGAAGAGGGAGTGGAGGATTTCTGCTATCATCCTTGAGGGTGTTTTTTTTCCTCATCTTGGTACCTGTCCTCTTCTCTTTGTGTGCACAATTACCTCTGTGCCTGACAAGCTAGTTGAATTAGTTTGGATTTTTTCATTCTGTTGGAGGGAATGCCACCACTGGGAGAGAGGGTGCCCCTCTTACATCTTGTGTGATATCAAAAGGAGCTGTGTGAATGTGATTTATGTTTTTCTCCTAGCAGAACAAAAGAGTTGAAATATTTTAAAGCCTAATTGCATCAAAGGATAAAAAGTAAAATATCATTACGGGAATTCAGGTTGCTGAAAAAGTCAGGTCAAGCTCAGATACAAGTAAGTTTTATATAAAAACTTAAGCAACCAGCCAGTATAATACTTCCTGAAGTTTCACCCATCATGCTGCTTGTTTCTGCAGGGAGAGAAACATAACCTTCACTTGCTATGTCTCAGGAAAAGTAAACAGTATTGTTAAGAAGCTTGTCATATCACAAGCTCCTAATTAGAGAACCTTAGGAAGCTGGCAAGTTTGCAGACTTCATTAAATATGTTGAAATGCCCCAAGGAAGAAAAATGTTGAGGGAAATCTGCAAATTATAGAGATGCAGACTGTCCTGCATCCTTGCACAACTGGACTGTAGAATGGTATCTCAAGGCAGACAGAGAAGGAAGCACACAGCTGCATGGACCGAGACCCAGAGCTGTCAGGAGTGTGGCTGGAGGAGCTGCAGCATGGTGCTCTTGGTTCACTCTCTGCTTGCAGAAGGTCGTGAAAAGCAGGAGAATTGTTTGTCTGTAGATAAACCTGCTGGATCTGGCAAAATGAATCGGTGGTGTGTGGTGAGAGAGCAGCCTCACTGCACAGTGAGTGGGACTGGGGCTCCACCAGGAGAGAATGAGTGAAATGTGGTCTTTCTGAAGAGAGTTTACCTCTCAAGGGCTTTTGTCCCCTCTGCTCTGTGTGGATCATGTAGCTGCCTCTGCTCCTGGCTTGAGGGTATCAGCTGGTCACTGGGATGTAATGACAGCAAAGGCAAGGAGAATCCCCTCCATCCTAGCCCTCAGTTGGCAGAGGAGTATGTGTAAACATGAATTTCCCTTCACCTTGACAAATTCTCCAAGTGCTAAACCCCAATGGTGTTTTGATTGGAATCTCTTTTGATTGCTCCCATTGAAGATGTTGCATTTGTAATGCAATAATTACACCACTAATGATAGTGATCATCAGTCAGGTCAAGTCACTAGAGGTCTCCCCTTTCCCAACTGTTAGTCCCAACATCTGACCTTGAAGCTAGGGCTCTGATGGTCCCTTTTTTCAATGGCCAATTAATTACTTCATGCAATGAAAACATCAAGTGCAGCTTGAGAAGGGCAGACAGGAAGGACCATAGGCCTGGAAAATGTAGAGCCTGGTAGAAACAGAGCTAGAACAACTTTCTCATACCACACACTTTTTTACCAGAAGTGATGAGAAGTGAGGCAGCAGCTGCACCAGGTTATCTGTGCTGTGCAGGGACTAATTTGAGTGTGCCCTGAGACCTTTTAGTTGGTCAGATCCTGCAGAGCAGTCCAGACAGGCATTCGTCATGTTCAGGAGTGAAGCTACCCAGATTTACATTAGGGGCTGAATGTAATTTTGACTAGAACAAGAGAATACAGAAGTCTGGCCATTAGTTAGACAAACTATTACTTTATATTAATTTTATTTTGTTAAAGTACTAGAAAGAACTACATTTTCAGTTGAAAAACATGACCTGAAACTGAGCTAATCCAGTTAACACCTATTTCACAGAAATGCCACCCACCAAGAGGTTTTACTGAACAAGATCAAGAATCAATTTTTCAGTGCACACATTAACTATAATGGCAGGTTCTTAGCAATTTTATTCTCTTTCAGTGATTACTTAACTTTGATCGCATACTGAATGCCCTGAAAATCTCAGATGTGGCTCAAACATCTGGCATTATATTATACATTTTAAAAGGTGTATTTAAGACCTTCTGTGGCTGGAATAACACTTCTATGGAGCTATTGCTCTCATCTGTGTTCCAAATCCATCACATTATTTTCTTATGAGGCCAGAGCTACCATCACTAATTAGGCCTTTTATTTTGTTTTACTAGATTATCTGGTTTTTAACTTTAAGATCTCCTTGGCCAAAAAACAACTTGGATGAAGTTATCTGAGTAAATCCATGCCAGCCCTCAGACAAAACTAGGAGAGTTGATTTAAAATTACCACCTTTCCAAAATGTCAAAAGCAAAGTTTTCCTTCTTTCCCAAGAGCCATGAACACCAGTTTAAATACTGAAAACCAGACCTCATCATAGCTGTGTTTTGCACTTTCACCAGTTTTTTGTGTTACTGTGAAAGGAAACTGTTACATTATGAATGTTTGATTACATACAATTTCCAGACTTTGACATTGTGTTAGGATGATGTGATCTCACAGGAAGCACAAGGAGAACGTGATGTTTAGTTTCCTCCTTTTGTATATGAATGGAAAGGCAGGTATTAGTCTGAATCAATGCCTTTGCACTATCATATCCTTACATTTTAGAGAAATATATATGTTTCTTGGTGTACTCTGTGAAGGAGGCAAATGAAAATACAAATGTAAATGTGAAAATAATGAATTATAATAACACATATACAGGAGGAAGATAATAGGGTGAAAACAAGTACATAATGAGTTACAAGACCTTTTTTTCTATCCTGGATGTTATTAACAGCAGTAGATGAAGTTCAACAGGTTTGGGAATTGCATTTGGCTCAGCTGGTTTTGACTTCCCTTTAATCTCCTTAAAACAATAATGAGAATCTTTCTGTTGGGTTGCTTGTAAAATTTCTTCATCACTATCTCCTCAGGTCTGAATTGACAGTCACTCTATGCTTCCTCCTGGGTTTAGAATCTCTCCACCAGAATTTCATTTCATACTTCCACACCAAAGGATATGAAAGTTCCTTTGAAGAGGTATCTAAAATACTAGGATACAAACATTAGAATTTTTGTGTCACAGCTGGACACATTTGCTGATATTCTCACCACTGGTGCTGCCTGCTGGAGGTTGCTTCCACCCTTCTGGTGGAATATCCACAGTACCTGTGGTGGGGAAGAGGGGGTACCCACTGAGCTTTCCTGTTGCTTTGTCTTGGGCCCTTTTTGCTTTGAAACTCTTCTGGAGGCAACAGAGAAGGTACAGATCTAGTTCTTCTCTCTGAGTGTCCTGGTTTTGAGAACCCGTTTGATATTCTAAACCCTTTTTTTTGCCAGTGGTTGTCTTAGATTGATGTTCCCCACTGATGCTGAGCACTGACTGGAACCTAAGGGTGCTTTGAAATGACAGTTTCTACAATATTTTAAAATTCTAGGCATTGATTAGCACCGTTAACATTTTTCTTTTGTGGTTTTGAAAAGAAGAAACAATACTTGCTTAGCTTTGTACTGTGCTTCTTGCTGTTCAAGTGCCTGAGCTTTGCCCAAGGCCACCCACCAAGTAGCTGGGATAAGCCTGAGTTGAGACCTCAACTCAGACTCAAGCAGTGATGTTGCTTGCATAGAAGCCAAGCTTTCTATGTTGTCCATTGAAAAGGGCTTTTGTGCATGCCTGGCACCTTGATTGCAGCCACCAGAAACTGTGCTCCAAAATGAGCTTCACTTTCTAAGTGTTGGTACCACCTGTCCTAGAGGGCTGCTGGAGCCTATTGAACCATTCCCTCACATTTTGGAAGGATTAAAAGTTTTGGTCCTGATTTGCACACTGTAGGAAACAATCTGAATCCTCTTCCCACTTTTCTCAAACTCTAGCTTGTGAATTTACAAATTTGTGCATTGCAGAGAAATAAAAATAAATTCTTTGAAAGTTTTTCCCATGCACACTGTTGCTGCACTGTATCATGAGCCACAGCTCTGCCACCACATCTTCAAACACCACAAAACAATGGTGTAGTTCATTTTCCCTTATAGCAGTGGTTTGACCTTCAAATTTTGGATGACCTCTGGGATATTATTGAAGTCCCCCATTTTTTACTACTGGAGCAAACAGGAGGGAAGGCAGGTCTGTGAACACCACTAGCTCTGTGTTGAGATAAAAATACTGCTCTGACAATATGTTAGGTGTATTTTTTTCCTTCATCAGATTCATGCTTTGTTTTGCTTGAAGCAGCATGGGGTCTTATGCTGCATTTTTATAGAACGCAAATTCTCTTTTTTTTTACAGAATAGGGTACCTCCTAGTAAATAATGCATTTGCCATTCCAGCTCAGCATTTCATCATTATCCTCTTAGATAAAAACCTGTCTGTGATTGAACTTGTAAATATCCTTTAAAAAAAAGTTGCATTTCAGAATCACATTTGCATAAGCATCCAAAAGTACCCTAGAGAAAGTTCATTGATCTTAAAAAAATAATAAAAAAAAGAAAGCAGACCTCTGCCAAATACTTCCCTATCATGAACAAAGCCTCCAAAAGAAAGAAAGAGAGAGGTCAGGATGTTGCACTTGCCCCAGTAAGAAAGCTGAAAAACCAAACAAACCTGCAATTATGCCACAGTTTTCAGCAACAAAGATTCCTTGTATGGACAAGATTTCTTTTCCACATAAACCTGTCCAGGTCTGAAGCAGCTCTATTGATTTCAGTAGTTTCCACAGAGCTGTATCAGTCCTTTGTCCCATGGGAGCTACAGGTATTGGACATATTATTAGTATGACAATGCAAAAGGTTAGAAAAGGACTAAATTGTAATGGGTAAATGCACTCCCATTAAAGTGAAACTGGTGACTGCAAGAAGATTCATGCTGTGGGAAAGGTCTGCTTTCACATGGCCATGGAAGGCCTAGCTTTTAACATATTCAATAATTTTGCATATGTTGGTTCTTGATTTTAAGGTCTTTGGAGCCCAACAGTCTAGGCATGAAAAGCTCTTAGAAGAAGAGTGTCAGAAAGGGCCCATCTCACATAGAGAGGTTGAGCTCCTTTCCAGGCATGGAGGATGAGCTACCTGGGAACTGAGGCCCCAAGGGATGGAGCTGATCCTCCTTCTCCAGTAAGGCTTGTCAGGCACAAACTGGTAGCAGAAAGGAGTGATGGTGCCATAAGAATCCACTCCTAATTGCCTCTGAAGCTGATGGGCACTTCAGATGCAAATCTCAAGGAAAACCCACTTGGAACTATATAGAAGGATTTATGTTTTTGTGTCATAGGTAATTTATGCATTTTCTTTAACATTTGTGCAAGATGCTTGTAATTTGCTAAGCTAAAAATCTGACAAATATTTTAAACAAGTCTTTAAAATTTCCTAATTTTTTTTTTTTCAACATTCTCTCAGAGATCAATAAATAAGCAGAGTACTTTAAAAATTAAACAAAACCCATACCCGGGCCTTAAGTTATTATAAAACACAGAATTAAAACTGTATAGCAAATTATAAAAAAAAAGCTGTGTCAAATGCAAAGTAAAAATTTCTTTAAAAATGCCTATGCCACAGAAGACTGCAGTGTTTTAAACAAGGTTCCTTTCCTGTCAATTTTTGCAATCATAATATTCTTAAGGGTTTATGTTAAGGTTCATTTGATCCTATTTCTTTAATTAGCCAAAGCATCTACTAAAGATATACATGCAAAAAATTTCAGTTGGGAAATTTAAATCACCATATCTTGTTGCTTAGATTTTTTTATTTTAATATGCAGTTAAGAAAACATAGCAAGTCTTTGTTTCTACAGAATATTATATTGCACTGCAGCAGGCATAATTTCCCCTATTTTGAGAGTAAAATGGCTGTGAATATATTTGTTCTTCAAAGCAAAATCTAATAAATATGCCTTCTTTATCCTTTTAAGCATGTGTGCCTGTACATATGTGCTCCTACTGACTATTTTGGGGGAACATCCACAGCTGCTTTGAGCTGCCATAGTTTCCTGTAATATCTTTGTCAATATTTTCACTGAAAATATTCATCACAACAGAATATTTATGTTTTTTAATGTAAATGTGACACAAAGGGGACATGTCAACCAGCTACTCCTCTAACTAATTGTATTAAGCAGCTAGGAAAAATGAAGTAGGAGTTGTATGATGACTGAGCTAGTAGTGGCAGTGATTACTGAATCTGATGCAATGAATACAAGAACTTTTTTTGTGTCATGTTGTCCCAACACTTGACAATATTGGAGTTCATGGATATTTTTCCCAGTGACTTTTACCTTAGAGGGTACAAGTGTACAAAAGTAACTCACGGAAGACATTTGAAGCACTGTGGTCAGGCTTGTTATCCTGACTTGTGTTATAGTCTCAACTTCATACTTTTACATTTATAACATGGATTTCAACAATAAAGGGGGGGGGATATATTTAATATGGGTTGGGAGAGCCATTAAATGTGTAATTATGGGAATGGCATCCACTGACTGCAGAAAGTTTGGAAAGCAAAATATGGAGAGAATCATGCTTCAGTAAAACACCACTGAGGAAAGAGGCTCCTAGGTAAGACAAGCCCAGCAGGCCTAAATTGGAAAATATGAAGCTAATGACCTGCATTTATTAGCTTCTATCTGGAAATCTTGGAGGCCTGTTTTCCTGTTTTTAGTTCTATTTTTTTTTTTTTTTTTTTTTTGTGTGTGTGTGTGTGTGGTTGTTTTTTTTGTTTGTTTGTTTGTTTGTTTGTTTGTTTTTCCCCATGCAAGGAACATTCTAAAAAGTCTAGAAAGAGGCAACTGTGGCATTATGGAAACAGTCTCATGGACAAAGGTTATCACAGACTGCCATGCAGTTATCTTTGTCTTCTGCCCTTTTTTCTCCACTTCCTTTTCTTTCCTCAGATGAGGAATTCTAATCAAGCTGTTGCCTGACCAACGTGGAAATGGGTAGATTTGAAATTAATAAATTAAACCCTTCATTTTTAAATAGGATTATTATGCACTAATTCTGAGATTTTGCCACTGAATAATCAGATTTCAGTCTTCACCAATGTCGCCCGGATTTTCTCAAGTTTTACTGAGCCTTCTGATGTTTGCATTCTTTGCACAAACTTTCTCATGCACTTTATGTAAATAACTTGTTGTTTTGCATTCTTTTATGGAGAACGAACAACCTGACAGACAGTTAGGTTGCCCAGTGACATTGAGGAGGTGGCACTGTAACCCTCCAATGACACTGGGATTTTAAAAAGATATAAATATGGAGTCAGATGTTTTAATAAAAAGTTTTTTCAGTTTGCTACCACCAGAGCTGCTCCGTGTCGTTCTTGCGTCGCCTCCCGGGATGGGGGTGACAGACCAACATACACTATTTCGTGCTCATGGCAGAGCAATCTAAAAGCCTTGCTTCAGCAAAGAGACAGAACTCAACTCATGCAGATAAAAATACTGTGCTGCCACATGACATTTTTTGGCAGGGGGCTGGAAAATATTATTTTGCAAGGCAAACTGGTGGCACTGTATTTGCATGGCTC
This sequence comes from Peucedramus taeniatus, assembly GCA_013400575.1. Taxonomy (NCBI): domain Eukaryota; kingdom Metazoa; phylum Chordata; class Aves; order Passeriformes; family Fringillidae; genus Peucedramus; species Peucedramus taeniatus. The sequence goes on along the minus strand of WBNO01016047.1, from coordinate 659,230 downwards.
AAAACCACTTTGCAGAGACCACGCTTTCTTTCTCTCCACAGACTCCCTCTCTACACCAGCCTTTGCCAAGGAATCTGTATTTCTTCCCCAGAGAGTCTTTGAGCAGAGATTTTTTCTAGTGGCACCATTGGCCCTTCCCATAAGGATAAGTTGGCTGAAATTTTCCTCAAAGGGTGGCTTCCAACAGAGGAAGCCTTTCCAAGAACAGTAAACACACCAAGTTCTTGCCCATGGCATCAAGAATCCCGTTTCAGAAAACACTGGGATAGTAAGGCTGATTTCAGTGTGTCACATGTGATTGCACAACATAACACAGTGCAAAAATGTGAGACAACTCGACAACAAAATGCTGGCTCTGAATCAAACATGTAAAGCACCTATTTTCAGCTCCACCATCTGCTATCAGTTTGTGGAGTGTCTTTCCCAGCTGAAAACACAAGGCAGTTTGGCACAAAAGGAGAATTCCTCTGGCTGGTCACACACTGAAAGATAATTTTTTTTCCTCTTGTGACTGGCCCATCTCTCCATTTTTTTTTTCCATAATGAAATAGGCTGGTTTGTTTAAGTAAATAATGATAAGCTAAAAACCAATCCCCTAGGAAAAAATATTCTCTAGCATCCTAGCAGGCAAAATAATGGTATCGTACTCTCTCCTTCAAAATAAGCACACAAAAATTAGCAACTGAATTACATAGATTAGATGAAACTTTTTTGCTGAAAATTTTACAGTGGCGACTCTTTTTCAATTGCTGGTTAATCTCAGAGATCATTAACTCTACTGTTATTAACTGATAAACAGCAAAATGTCAGAAGAAGCAAGACATTCTTTTAGCCAGCAGATAATTATGAAAAAATAGTCACTTTGGGGTATTTAATGTGGAAAACAGCAAAGGAAAACAAACCAAAACAAATAACCTATAAGTTTTCCTGTGGAGGCAATGTCCCCCCCAACCATTTGTTATTTGAGGTTCATATCACCTTTTAGAATAAACTGACTATTACTTTAGAGCCCTGATTTGAAGAGAGGGAACTGGTCTGAAATTCTTTCATTTTAAATAAAGATCAAAACCACTTGGACATTTATTTGCTGCTTTCTTCCGTGAATAAGATGTTTTTGAGTTAAAACCCTGTGTCTCTGGACTTCACTGGGGCCATGATTTCACCCCAGCAATTATTCTGAACGCATTACTCATTTAATAAGCATACCACACTAATTCTCTGCTGTTTCCGTACGAGCATCTCCCAATGCCAATATAAACCCACTGCACAAAGCTACATTAAAGCAATATTTATGGTTGAGATCTTAACACAAAAGTCAGGAAACTCAGAGTTATGGTTCCCCTAGCCAACCATAACCAGAGGTAGCCTTAGTGTTTCACATTGCTATGTCTATACCCCACAATGTATGTCCAAATACCGTGACTGAGTTATAGCTGCTGTGGGAACTATAGCTTTGGATTTCATTTTATCTTCTGCATTTAAATTCTTAACCCTGGTTATGAACAATTGTGAAAATTATGGTTGCAGCATAGGTTAATGTCTCCAGTTTGCTGTTCTTGGTTACTGCTGAGGCTGCCATGGGAGAATGGTAAGCCTGTGGTGTGGATGATGGGAAGCCTGAAGGTCTCTGACAAACAAAATACTTTGGCTCCACTCTTAAGGTATATAAGGATTAGCTTTTCTGCAAGCTTTGTATCATTCAGCAGATACTCTGGAAGAGAGCAAGGGAGCTAATAGGATTTGACAGAGATTACTTAGCATGATTCTAATGCTAATATCCAATTAGCTTGGTCAGAGACAGGGAATAATAAGCTGCTTTTCTGTACATTTTATACTGTGTAAGGAAAATGCTGTATCATCACTTCAAGGGAAATGGGACTATTTTCACCAAGTGTCCTCAGCAACAAACAGCCTGAGTTGTGAAAAAGAGAAAGTTTGTACAGCAGGCAGCCCTAACCAAAATTACTCACAGTGGTGTGAGATACTCTGCCCTAGGCAACAAAACCTCTCTAGCTCACATCTGCTGCTGTTCTTGGGCAACTTTCCCTGTAACCTACTGCATAGTTAGTGTGCAGTTTATTTAAATAATTCCTTTGGACATAAATATTCTGCAGTAAGGACTAAAAATAGATTTAATAGGTTGACAATAATTGGAATTTGATGGAGAGGTTTGCAGTAAATTGCAGATAATTTTTATAATGTTTCTCAAAGATCATGGAATTGAACTCTGAGTTTACAAAGCTAGCTGACTCAGGAGTGGGTCATGGCTTGAATGCCAAAGAGGAGCAGAGGAAGCCAGAAGCCCCTCAGACTGTGCCAGTGATGGGCTGGAGCTCACTAGTCCAGACACACAGAGAACCAAATAGCTGAAGGCTGTTGGCATTTGTCTATCATAAACCCTGGAGGAAAAGAAATTACTTAGGCATGTGTTTTGTCAGGTGAGAAGTCCACAAACAGAACCGCGCTGGGCTGTATTTCTTGGGGTGTTGTAGCCTCATCTACATTTGGACTGTGACCGCAATTTGTAATTCTTAGTGAACATGGCCACTTTTCTAAGGCAAGTTATAATCTTGTCTGCTGGGAAACATCCAAGCAAAGCAGAGCATGATAAGTGGAAAGAGAACTTCGTGCCTACTAGCAGCCACTCCAAATCATCACCTTTGTTTGCTTTCAGATGTTATCAGCATCCAACTGCAAGGATGAATGAAGTGATACATCTGGCTCACTGACCAAAACATGAGGAGTGTTTTCCCGTGCTCTTAACAGATGCCAGCAGCAGCACACAGCTGAACTGGCCCTTCCATAACCTAATCCCTTTTGAACATGGCTGCTGATATGTTCATACCTCATGGTTATATGTCTTGGCTTTTCATTTTATGTATTGAATTGTTTGGATAAGGTCAATATATACAGCAGTAACATTCCCTGTGACTACACAAGCCCAGCTGCTCCTGCCCCATATTTCAACCAGTTTCCCACTCCATCTAAATATAGCAATGATATAATTGGATTGCACAAGAGCAAAACTGATCATTTTGAGATCAGAGAATAGACATAATTTGCTTTGTGAATGTATATTTCTTCAGTGTATTTTGCAGCAGTTCTAAACAGGTTTCAGGCCAAGTCACTTCACAGAGGGCTTTTGCATGACCAGAAGAGCAGTACATTACTGCAGATGGATTTAGCATTGTTGTTCCCCTGTACGCCTCAGTGCTGTGTGTGTGCAGTGCAATGTCTCAATGAACATGCATGGGGACAAATCTTTTGTTTGCATGTAGTCAATAACTTGGGAAAAAAAGCAAGCAAAGCTTATTAAAAACCTGGAGAAAGGAAAAAACCCCATATGAAATATAAACATATGGACACTACAGTATTTTGTAAAAGGTCTGCCTTGCTCTGCTGAACTGTTGGATAAGCTGAGAAACAATCATTTTATACTTTTAAGAATAACAAAAATGAATTAAAATTGCCTACCAAGCTATAAATTAAATTTTAAGCTTTAAATTATATATAAATATATAAATTTATATATTTATATATAAATTATATAGCTCTCTACCAAGAGCTACACAGAGGTACAGTGTAGCTCTTGCAAACTGCTTGTTATCTCATTCTTACCAGTTCACAAGTATGCTAGCTAGCAAAGCCAAAATTCTAGTATGTATTACAGAACTTTTAAAGCAAGTTGGAATTAGGTGTAAACACACTTTTCAGTGTTCTGTTGTGCAAAAGAGATGTTTTTTGATGCTATGGGAGCATGTTTTTGGGCTTTGGGATGAAATTGAGTTATCTAGCCCACTGCTTATTTAGATTACAGTTTTTAAGTAATTTCCTACAGATCCTTTGAATTCTGGGTATCTCCTGATCCTAGTTTATGTGAACCACAGATTTTGGTTTTTTAAGAAAAAGGTGCTGGTTTTGGCCATATCAATAATGAAATGAGGTTCTGTGGTGGGGACTAAAATGAGGACTAAGAAAGGCATGGATGAGCTAGTACATAATGCTTAGCTTGATGTAACTAAGAGCAAGACACAAGCCTCTGCCCCATCATTTTCCATGATTCTCATTTACATGTATGGAGTGTTTTGCATACTGTGACCTCTCAATTAACGTTATTTATATCTCAGTAAACTACCATGCTACTTTTCCAGATGTCCTAATCCTTTATGTAAATGCACTTATTAAACCCAGCCACCAGGCTCAGTGAAACCTGCCAAATCCACTGAGTCTGGACTCACACACTCCACAGACTAAGCTTTATTTGTGTAAACTTGTTCTGTAAGTGTAATCTTACTTATCATCTGAAGAGTTAGAGTTTCACTAATGTAAATCCCTCTCAAATCAAGCACAGATGTAACTGTTTGCCCCCAGGCTCAGCCTGTCGATTCACTGCCACCCTTGCATCTTTTCCCTGCTCCTTCCTCCAACCCCTCAACCATCCTCCCCACCCTGCGAGTGTTTTTTTTTTAGTACTAGTAGTCATTTAGAACTGTTTGTGTAGATACATTGCAGGTACTAAAAAGGACACTGGAAATTAGTCATTTGGGCTTTTCCCTTTAGATGAAACTGTCTCACAAAATAGTGTTGGCCTGTAATTCTGGATGTCTGTTTTTAACACCTGGAAAAATTTGCTCTGTCAATGCCCAGGTGCCAGACAGATTGTTGCAGTTTGTCAGGCAATGCTCCAGATAAGGAGCAGAGCTCAATAAATGCTTAACTGTAAGCTGGCAAATTCCACAAACCATCCAAGGAAAATTCAATCAGACAGCAGCAGGGAGGTGGTGGTGGGGTAACTCCCAAAAAACACCCTATGGAAGTAGACAATGGGGTGAGGAGATGATTCTTCATGTTCCTTTGTCTGTGAGAAATGAAAGTCCCCTTCCAGTCATAAAAACAGTAGATTGAAAACCAAAATAAAATCTGCCAGCCTTCAAACCTTTTATGAAAGTGAGGAAAATGTTATTTTTGAATTCAGAGGGTGTTGGCATACACTGGGTTTGTTTCTGATTACTTTAAGTTCTAAATATGTTTCCTTTGCTGGTACCCAGTTGCTATTTATTTGGCTTTAGTCTTTGATCTCCCTTATGCTGGCACATCATAAAAAACATATTCCTGTTTGAATTCTATATTATGCAGTTAGTCTTTGCTCGTTTTGTTCCCCAGGCTGGTTGTACATATAGAATAAGACTCTCTTTGTTTTTGATAGACTCCAGGTGTTTATCACTCTAACTTACTAATGGATTTGACCACAGAATATGCATGCAAGAAGAAAACTGAAAAACTAATGGCAAAATTACTGGTTTGATAATTCAGTGGCCTCCTATACCATGACCACAGGAACCACACACATGCACGCGTGCATGCACACAGGGTGAGTTTTGTAACAGCAAGGATCCTTCACTTATTCCGTTTTCTTGAGGTGAATTTTTCATTCTAAAAATTAAGTTTTGTTTTAGATTTATTTGCCACTCGGAGTTTTCTTTGAAAGCTTTTTGAATTTAGGCCCTGCTTATTCAATTCCACATGACAGTGCATTTGAGGAACGTCCTGTATCATCTAGCTGATGTGATGCAATTCCTACAACTTTCCTACCCCTCCCTTGTAATTCCAAGAAAAGGGAACACTCCTATCAGCCTGTCAGGCACTGATAGCTCCAGCTAACATGTTTAATCTGCATTGCAATAGCTTGGGAACTGCCAATATTAACTTAGTGAGGAGTCAAAGCTTTCTATCACCTATTTAACACATTGCTTTATGGTAGCCAAAAAAGACTCTTCCCCCCCTCCCCCATTTCTGGTTAATCCAAATTTTGTAATGGGAAATTATAAGCATTCCAATTAAAAAAAAAATTCCTTATTCCTGTACATACCACCAAAATGATAATGACCTGTTTAAGTGCAAAGGTCTGTGAAGGAACTTGGCTTTAACTCTTACCTGAGGTCTGTTACAACTGCTGCAAAATACACTGCAATGAAAACTGATTTGAATTTATCCTTCAAAGAGGTTGCACACAAATCACATCCCTTTAGTGCTCAGAATCTTTCCCTTTGTATGAATTATTAGATTTTTTGAAATTTTAAAATTAAATCTCAGATTAGCTCATTGATTAAGTTTAATGAGTGAGTCCCTTAGGACATGTAAACTTTATCTTTGTTTCACTTAAATACAGATAGTTTAAAAAAGTGAAGCTGCACCGGTATATTCTGTGTGTGCCTATACACACAGGGGAAATCATATACATATGAACCTTGTTTTAATTGGAATTATAGGTGGATCATATCCATAGTAAGTGATTTCAGTGTGATCTAAGGTAACCCAAGCATTTCTCACTGTTGAATGTTCCTATTTTGTTATATTGTTTGTTGATTTCCATACTTTGAAAAGTAGGGATGCCTTTTCAGTTTAAATGTGATGCTGTAGTTACCAGTTTCATAAAAAAAAATTAAACTTTTAATTCCAGTATATACCTAAGTACTTTAAATTTTGCATTGAGCTTAATATAGTTTTCTAAGAGCCATAGAAGCACTGAAGTTTGCAAGCATATAGAGAATAATCTGAGGACAGATTTATCGCACTGAGGTTCAGAATTACCCCATTTACACCTGCTAAGTATTAAACATTGGTGTTTTGTTAATTTCATCTTTGGCTGCAGGAGAGGTTTCTCTCAGAGGTCAAACATGCTTGCTGTGCTGGTTGCTTGCTCTGTAGCCATGCTAATGCAGGGGTTTAGCCAACATCCATGGGCCTTTTCCATTGGGAGAAGGAACTGATGCGGCAATTCAGCATATTAACAAGGAATGCATGCAAACCCTGCTTTAAGGAGGGTAAAGAAAAACAATGGCAACAATTTTCCTGCAAATAGTTTGTAGGGCTCTTTCCACTGGATTCCGAGTATTTGACTGTCACAAATGCTCTTCTGCCTCCCCAAACAGCCATTTTGCTGCAAAGTAGACTCCTGGTTCCCAAATTATGATCTGATTCCAAGTCTGAGCCCAAGTTTGAGTCCAAGTCCCAGGCCCCTCCTGGGGTTGTGCTTTGGTTTTGGACAGATCCTGGTGATCTTCTCTCAAACAGTGACTGCCATGATTTCCAGCAACTCATACAGAATTTGAGTTTAATTCCCTGGGCATGAAAGAAGTCAGATTACCCTCTGGCTCCTCTGCTAGCTGTGGATCAGGTACAGCTGAAGGCAGTTTTTGTCATTTGCAAAAGAGTGCAAAAGGGAGGGACAAGAACCAGGGAAGTGAAGGAAAAGGCAATGAGAAGATACAGCAGCCTGAGGGAATGGAGCAGTGACCTTACAGCTGACCTAACAGCTCTTAGGTCTACGTGATCCAAACCCAAATAATGCACAGAAGAAGGCAGAGCTATTAGGCATAAAAGGAAAATAAAAAGGACTTACCTGTCTGGTTTTACATTGCTTCAAAATACTTTTTTTTTGTTGTTCTTGGTAAGGTAGAGTTCTACTCAGAAATGAAAAAGCAACAATAGCAGTTGCTTTTATATAATACACTACAGAGCACTATCAATTCCTGCTTATTTTCCTCCCTACCATGACAGTTTAATTTAAAGGGGAAAATCTAATTTCCTGTGCTGATTATATATCCAGTTAATTCCAAATTCTCATGTAACAGTTAAAATTCCTGACAATTAATAGAGGAGGCACAGCTCTGCTGATATAACTTAGACACATTCTCATTGAATCTATGAATAATTTAGGTTGGAAAGGACCTCTAGAGATCTTCTAGTCCAGATCTCCTTCTCAAAGCAAGGCTAACTTAGATTATGTTGCTCAGAACTTTATCCAGTCAAGCTTCGGTATCTCCAGAAATCCCATACTTTCTCTGGGCCTCTGTTTCAGTGTTTAATCACCCTCATGGCAAAACTATTTTCCTAATATCTAATCAGATTTTTTTTTCATATTATGACAAGTGCTGTTTGTCCCCTGCCTTACTGATGAGCACCAGCTCTGGGGATAGACTGGCTCTGTCCTCTCTACACCCTCCCATTAGGCAGCTGAAGCAGTAAATGTCCCATCTCCAGGCTGAACAAGCCCAGCTCCCTGATCTTCCTCTCACTCCAGGGCTCCAGCCTGGATCATCCTACCAGCTCTTCACTGGCCTTACTGCAGCACATCCATGTCTTTCTTGTGCTTGGGAGCCCAGAGGTGGACACAGGACTGCACTGTAGGCTATAATGGTGTGAATTTTTCAGTGGAAGGACTATTGCTGATATCTAAATTTCCTTGATCAGAGGTGAGGTGTGAACACTCTGTTGTGTCCTTATAGAGGATATAATGTATTACACTGTGCACCAATTTCCACAGCAAGAAAACTCAAGGCTTATAGGTTTTATGGATCTGTGGATCATTTCTGTAGGTATATCATCTGCTGGTGTTTAACCTGGACAGTGTTTCCTCAAATCAGAGTGGGCCAGCAAATAAATCAGTCTCCTTATGGGTATGCATTTTATAAATATCAGTGTGGACAATTTTTGAAAATGCACTGCTAAGTCTCATTAAGGTAGGCATCAGCTAGTCTGTTACAGAATTGATAGGTATTCCCCTGAAAAAATTCTCATTTTAAGTTCTCTTTTAGTTGCTCTGTTCTCTTCCCTGTGAGGGTGGTGAGTAATTGGAACAGGTTGCCCAAAGAAGCAGTGGTTCTGCGTTACTGGAGGTGATCAAGGCCAGGCTGGAGGGCTTTGAACAACCTGGTCTAGTGGAAGGTGTCCCTACTCATGGTAGGGAAGTTGGAATTAGATGGCTTTTAGGCCCTTTCCAACCCAAACCATTCTATGATTCTTTAGAGGTAGATCAGAGAAAGCATCAGCTCTAAGCATTATTGTGATAACTGTTTCAATGAAAAAAAAAAGCCTTCTGCTTAGTTTGAAAGGAAGAAAAAATGCTGTATATATCCAGTTTTAAATATAACGGGCACCATTTACAAGGGGGCATTTACTGCTAGCTATCACATACACTTAGTTCCTTCTCTAAAGCTGTGAGACCCTGGCTGCATTTACACTAAGTGATATGTGCCCTGTGTGATCAGATATGTACCCAGGTTCCCAACAGTGTCAGGTGCTTATCATTCTTGCTCCTCCTGTCATTTGGAGAGGTGATTATGGAGAACCTGGAGGCAAATTAGAAAACAGCAGATTAACACTTACATCAGTGATGCAAAGTGAATGATTTATGTGTCCTGAACAAGTAGAACCCACACAACTCTATATGCAGCTCTGATAGAAAAATGTATTTTAATTATGAACTTTGAGACAGAAAAGTTTTTTGGATAGTCTTTTCAAGGGCAAAGTCTCAGGAGCACAAGAAGTCTCAGGAGCACAAGAATTCTCAGGAGCTCAAGACTGTCAAAAGCCATATGATCAAGCATGTATTGTTACTTTTTAAATTCAGTAGTTATGCAGCTTTGCCCCTTGCCTGTCTTCAGTCAATGTTTTTAGGTATTGTTGAAATGGGACCTCAGAGAAGGAAGTCCTTATGATAAAATTTTAGCTGCAAGACCTCAAGAGTAGAAATTCCAACCCGTGAATAAAAGTATGGCCTCCATTGGCCTATTTTGGCTAAACGCTGACTTTTGGGTACCCTTTAGTTTCAACTTGTGACTCTAGGAATGCACCCCTTGCACCCCCTCTGCTGGTGAGTAGCTCAGGAGCTGAACCTGGATTGACAATAGGCAGGCTTTGCTCACATCTCACACAAAGGTCACCCACATTTTGGTTTGATGTTTACTGTTTCTGTAATTAGCCTTTGCACTTCAAAACACTTCTAAGACTGATAATTAAATGGACATGTGAGCAGTTCAGTTCTTGGGCTGAAAACGGCATCTTGATATGGATGGTAATTGCTACATGCAAACCTGAAATACCTCAAGAAGCATAAAAGCCAAGGGAATAGTTTTGATGATCATTACTAGTGGACTGGATGCTGTTCTCCCTTGCTGAGCTAGACAAAAGGGTGTGAAGTCCTTATTTCACTGAACTAGAAGTTTGTGTGGTCATGGAAAGTAAACAGCAGTAAACCAAGATATTTTTAAGGGGGGCAGGAAGCTCATTAGTTAGTTGTGAGCCTAACCCTGGTGACCCAGACTGCCTATCCACAGCCTGGTGGCTGTCAGTCCTGTCTGTCTCACCCCTTCCCAGCAGAAACTGCTACCAGCTGCAGCATCAAAGCACCCTTGGAATACTGTCCTTCCCTGCTGCCCACTGCTCCTCTTATTGCCAGTCAGAAGAGTGCTCAAGAGAGCTCTGGGGTCTCTGGTCCCAGGAGACCCTGCCCCTAAGGGTGGCCCTTGGGACTGGTAGGGCCCTATCCTGCCAGGTAAGCCAGTTTCAAGCACATTTCAGCCTTCTGTAGGTTCTCCTCTGAAAAAAAAAAAAAAGACTCTGCTGTGCTGGTTGTCAAATGTCTGCAAAGTATCCTGGGATCTTCTGTAGGGTCTTCTGAGCAGCAAGTGGGGAGCAGTAAGAGGATATTTGTTTTGAAAAGGGAGGAGGAAGCAGTACTTGGCTGTAAGCATATCTGGGGGTGGGCAGACTGGTAAAGCATGCAGGTTGTATTTCTCAGGGTTGAATGGTAACAAGACAGCAGTAGAAACAAAGCATTCTTTTAGGAAATAAAGAGAGAAGTAAAACTGAAAGGGTCCTTAGTGTAGCATTTAGAGTTTATGAGGCATTTCCTCTTGCTGATGAATATGGATAGTTTAACTTTTCTGCACATTGTTGTTAAAATGACTGGAGTACAACTACAAATAGATGTCTGTTCTCCTGTCTGCAAATTCTAAACACAAAAATGCAAAGTTTAGCATTGAGTTCAGTGTCGATCCTCTGTGAAGCCCATGGAAATGGTATAGTTTACGCGGACATCAAATGTTACCCACAGTCTGGATTGCTAAACCACTAGGGTAAGTGGTGAGAAAAAATATTTATAGACATTTCAATGACATCTAGAAACCTTTACCCGTGGCTGCATTTCCAAGCATCTTCATTTGCTTACTGTGCACTTTTTTGCAAATGTAAGTTGTAGTTGCACAAATCTTTTGGCAGAAGAGGAGTTGTAAACCGGTTTCTTTTGCAAAGCAACATATATTTGTCACCTAAATGAAAATATTTAATGGAAAAAAAGATTAAGAATGGTTAAGTCACCTAACCCAAGAACTGGGGCAGCACAGTGGAACTGGAGTGACCAGTTGCTCTCCTGAAATCACAAGTTCATGATTGCTGAATAAACCTTTGAATGTGCGCCAAGAATAAATCTTATTAATTTTTTTGGCCAAGCTCTTCAATACCAGTCACCCAAATAAACTTGGAAACAGTAGCATTTGATCTACACAAAGTCAAGATTAATTTGAGAGGTAATTTGGTTCAGGAGAATTATCACCAAAAAATCATGGAATATTCTAAGTTGGAAGGGACCCACAAGGATCCCTGGGTCTAATTCCTGAGTGAATGGCCCATACAGAGGGTTGAACCAACAACCTTGGTTTTATTAGCACCATGCCCTAACCAACTGAACTAATCTTAGGGCTGCTAGGCAAGCTCATCTAAAAATCTGCTCTGTCTTCAACCCCCACATCAATGCATCAGCTTACAAGACTCACCCTTAATATTCTTTTTGATGACAATAGAATCTGTTCTTTGTGTATTGTATTTTAAAGCATATTTTTTAGCCCTTCTGTTGCTTATACGACTCCTTTCCTAAATTACTTAGGAGAGGCAGATAATAGGATGAGGTTCAGGGGCTGCTTCAGTGCTGCCTCAGAGGATCTGGGGGACCAAGATGTCAGGACAGGCTCCTTCTACCTCTGTTAGGCTCTAGAGGGTTTAAGCAGCTACTGCAAGAACAAAAAGCCCATGAGCATCCCATGCTTGGAGGGCTCCCCAGGCAGACTTGCCTACTTTTTGAACAGGCCCCAGTTTAGGATCAGCCATTTAGATCTCCTTCAGCTTAGGGAAAAATACTTTTTTAAACTTAAAATTGATTGTAAGATATGAACATGTGTTCAGAAAGCCAAGGGAGCGGAGGCAAGACTGGGCTAACACAAGCTGGAAATATCAAACAGGGTGTGCATTAGCCTGCATTGTTGGATCACTTGGCTATTTAATCCCATTATGGGGCAAGAAATCCCTACACAACATGCAGGAAGGTTTGTCAGGAAATGAGACAGGAGAAAATGAATTGTTGTGTCTTGTGATATGCTGTATGCAAAAGTGAGCCAGGGGTGAAAGGGTATGATGACAAAGCTGTTGGCAATTTAAATCTTGGCTCAGGCATAAAATAAATACATTATTCCTGATGGTGAAATTAGATGGTGCTGTCATGGATTCATTTTGTCTTCCTGGTGTTTTTCTAGCCCCTTCTCTTTCATCTGACCTATGGCATTCATATCTGCATGCCAATGTGTCAAAATATTCTTTGAATGTGTCAGGTTTGAGTGCACTTTAATTGTAACCCAGGCTGCATGCATTTTATCTGAACTCCACATCCAGATAGCATTAAATTTTATGCATTTTGAAGGGTTGTACCAGGCCTTCTAAAGATGGCATTGACTGGGGCAGGTCTGCTTTGGGGCAGGGAACTACTCTTGTCCAAACTTTTACTCTGCCTTTGAACGTGCAGGGCTGACCAGTGTTGCCAGGAGGGTGGTCCAGGGTTTTCATACAGCCGGGAACAGGGTCCTTAAACTTCACAAGAGGCAACATGAGCTCATAGAGTTAAAACTAAACCAAACCAAGGCAAACCAGAAATATTGTGGCAGTAACTGGGTGTGTTTGGAACATTAACTTTCCATTTTTGTCCCCTGTATTTTTTCACTTTCATGATTTTCTTTTTCATGTGGTTTGCTTTCTCTTTTCTTTCCCTTATGGTTTTTACACCTTCTGAAAATGACACCTTTTGCCATGCTGTAGATATTAGTGCAGGGGGTCTGACTGCTGGCCTGGCTGCTGCTGCAGTGGCAAAGATGGGGATTTCCTCTGGGTGCAGGAGGGATAACCTCTGTTTGCATGTGGCTGGCTCCGCTTGCTCCTAGCAACCTCACTGCTTGTTCCAAGATGTTTCCTTTTCAGTTTACACCAGTGGATGGGGATAGAATAAAAAGGAGCAGGTTGATACTTTTGTTTGGATAACTTCCTCCTACCGCCCCCATTTACTTATCTAAAGCTTATCTGAATCTTTATGGGCTGGAAAGTCACAAAATCAGATGTTCTTGGGAGTGCTTTACTGCTTTCTAGGCTTGGTGTGGGTGGACATACCGCAGGCACAGCTTGTCACGCAGTGTTTTGGTAGCTCTAGCTCCTTACAGCTGCCTAGAGCTTGGCTACATATGAAAAATTAAACAAATGAAATATTGGTGGAATTTGGTAAGCACTCTGGAGCACAGCCTGCAGCTCTGTGCTTGGCTTACTGCTGCTTTTCCAGGGGAAGGAGAGACACCCCTTTCCAGTGACCTGAGCCCTCACAGCTGCTCCCAGGACCTGTGCTCTGAACGCACCATTTTGAAGCCCAAGTGTAACACAATTTCAACCCCACGCCTTATTTGTGTTTGAATTCCTAATAGAATATTTGGTGCCAAAATTGTGGCTGTGTCTTGGTTTTCTATGGAACTTAATGGAGAGAAAAAAACTCTTTCAGCCATTTAACTAAAAATATGTGAAATAGGATTAGCCTGTACCTTGTAAAATTTTATTTTAAGAAACTAAGGCCCTGATCCAATCACAATGAGGTCAGTGGGACACTTTCCACTGATTCAGTGGGGCTTGGACATGGTCCTAAGACATTATTTTCAGAAACAAGGGCTGTGAGAAATGTATCTAATATTAGAAATTTATTGTTTATATTCTTTCTATAATTAAAATGGCCAGCTGCTTTTAAAAGGTTTCCTCTGAGCTGGATGTCTGCATATTAAATTTGAGTCTGCAGCAAAATGAGAGATGTTGGCTCTTGACAACAAAGGCTTTCTGCACAGGGATCCAAGTGGGCTGGTGTCTCAGTTATCCTGTTCCACAAGGCACTGCTGCAAGACATTTGTTCAACTCCTCTGGCCTCCTCCACAAACATGACAGAAGTCTGCAGTCAATGAGCAGATTTGGGAAAGCTGTTTACCTATGACACCACCACGACAGGAATGTATGTAGCTGATCAGATCCACTCCTCATTTGTGCTGTTCTTGGAGAACAGCACAACAACTGAGCCTGCCCTGAAAGTAGTTTCTACATCTTTGGAGTCCTTAATGGCTTGAAATCTTGAAAGACTGAGACATCTCCTGTCAACAGTAGGTGTACAGACAGCCCAGACCTCCAGATGGATGGAGACTTGCTGGACGGGGAAGCAGCTCTTTGCCAATATCTTCAGTAGATAAAAGGAACTGCACGGGTAAGCTGGGGACATTTGTGTGCAGGCAATCGGCTGAGGTAATTTTTCCTTCTACAGCTGCTAAATAATGGAGCAAAATTTCCATCTGTGTCCACCATCTGTTTCACCCATGCATGGGATGGATGGTGCCTCTAGGCAGAAAGTGCAACTTTTGGGACTGAAGTACAAGATTCAAACTAGAAGACACAGAAGAAATGGAAAAATGTGGAAAAAAGGAGAAAGGAACTGATGAGGGATGACCTTTCTTTTGAGATATGAAGATTGTGAGGCTCAGGGTTACCCATTCCTCTACAGGGAGCCAAAGCACACCTTGGGCAGCTGTCAAGCATGGCTGAGCATCCAAACATACCCAAATGCTGAGCACTGGTGATAAGAAGTGACAGCTGGGCCACCTCAGAGCTGTTTAGGCTGGGCATGGTCCCATTTTTCATGCAGGCTGCCAGGTACTGTCCTGAGAAGCTGAGTGAGATTTCCTTTCCTGGCCATGGCCACCCAACACTGCCTTTGTCTGGGGCATCAATGGGGACAAGAGGAGGTTGTGATGATGGCCTCACCAGCCAGCCACAGGAGCACTGCCTCAGGAGGTGGTGATCTCCTCTCCTATGGAGAGTTCACCCCTTCCAAACTGCTATTTTATTGTGTTGCAATATGCCTCCCTTTTCCATCCTGTAGAATCATGTCTGCCTTTGTTTAAATCCTTTCCTGGTGAGATTACTTGTTCTTGAGTGCTCTTGGAGAGTTATGTACCTTCCTGAGTTCCTGCATGGGAGGCTCCAGCATGTGCCATTTAAGCAATTTGCACAAGAATGCTGGGAAGCTGAATCAGTTCTTCTTGCTGTGCAAGAGAGAAGAAACACTTCAAACTCCAATCTTTTTTTAAAATTACATTTCTTCCCATCTCAGAGCAGTCTGGCTGATGCTGGGCAGGAATCAGATGTGCTTTATTTCCTTTATTCTTTGTATCCAACTGCAAGCTACAGTCAATACTTCTGTTACCATTTCTGTTAACATACTGGCTGAAGGCAAAATTTGATCTTACTCCAGCTTCACACCTGAATGACTGAAACGGATGCAGTTTTATTGAAAGGTATGGGATCTGTTGGACACACATTGGTATTGGTGAGCAGTCACTCACACATAACCAGTCCTTCTGGAGTTGCTAATGGCTCACAGATTTGAATGGACTTCAATATTTGGCCACTAAGCATGGCTTTAATCTCTTTACCTTTTGAACTTACATCAATTACGTAATGCTTTGGATATTCTAGAGAGCTGGCTTCAGTTTTAAGAGATTTTCATATAAAATGGGCCATCTCATACCCATTGCTTTGGGTAATATTTTATAATAAATACTTGATATTTAGAGGTTTTTTTAAACTAAATTATTATTACTATGGTGGCATCCAATACTTTCTCAGTGCTCCACCATGACATCAAAAACAATTTTAGTAAAGTAGACTGCCTGATAACTATGTGTATTTTACTCATATAAAATGAACAAATGCTAAAATTTACACTAAAAAAAGAGAAAATTTAACTTGATATCACCAAATCGGCCTTTTCCAATAGATATGCTAAGCCCTGTTGCACGTAACTGATCCAGCAGCACATACACCAATAAATAGGAATCTCTTTCCACTTATGTTTCCCCTTATATTTATCATGCATTAGCGTGTGTGGTTGACACTTGAGATGTACAAATGGAATATTTAAATGTAATTTTTTATTTTAATAAGGACCTTGTTTCTATTCAATGAAGACTTGCAGGCTGTATAAACACCACTCAGAACAGTTTTTGAGTGAGACTGATACTGGCCTACTATCCTTTAGATATCCTTTAGATTTAGGCCAAAGTTCTATGGTTGCTTCAGCAAGTGTTGTGTAGGGAGGCTGTGAGAAAAATACCAGCTCCTTCTCTCTGTTCCTCTGGTCACATATCCACATCTTTTCCATGTGCTTACATTACTGCTAATCCAAGAGTGCTGGAGGAGCAAGGCACAATGGAGGGCTGGGTGAGGGAAAGCTGATTTTCAGCTGGATCCATTCTCTGGTCTGGCTCCCTGCAGAACCGAACAAATTACTCGCAGCTGCAAGGGCACAAGTAGCTTTGGGTAGAAGAAAAAGGGAGAGGGGACCATCCCCCCACCCCCTTTCAACACGGCTCTGACTGGAATAAAATAATCATGGAACTTCTGCTTCAGTCAAGCAAGCAGAATTACCTGCTGAAGCTTGGTTTGTGGGGGAACAGAAACAATAAAAGTTGAAAGGAAGCTATAGGGTTTGATGAGGTTTGTCTATGCTTGGCAAAGACATTTTCCTTTCTTAGAGGTTCTTGGAAATGTCTTCAAAACATTCCAGGCTTGGTTTTGCTCCTTAAATACTCTTCAGTGTTTTATTTTAACAGTGAAGAGCCAAATTCTTCCCTCAGATATGCATGCAAATACTCCCACATTAATCAGAAGAATTGTCTGCACATACCCTAAGTGCAGGAGGTTTCTCAGTTGGTATGTGCTTTTCTTCTTAAGGAGAAGTCAATTCTGAGCACAGACTTCCTCCTATTCACAGAAATTCACGAAAATTTTGTGTTTTTCCACCATGGCTCGAGGATGAGTTGCTCACCCTAACATATTTCATGAGAAGACTGAGTGGCTACAGAAAGATTGCCCACAAAGCACAGGGTGTATCAGGACAGTTAAAATGGGGAATCTGATCCTCTGATTTATGAGAAATGATGAAGAGGTAGGAAGAGCTGCACATAAGAATGGGATAAGACATTAATTAATGGAAAAGAAATTGGTACATCATTTTTGATTTAAAATACAAGGACTGAAACAGTAACGTAGGTCTTTATACCCCTTGATAAAACACTAGTGGACTTAAAAATGGGTTTTAAAAACTGAGCTGCTGTTTTGATTTGTAAAACAAGTTAAACCAAACTTGACAATAAGGCATGTGCTTTAGATTTCCCTGGTTTGAGGCACTGTTTACTCTGGCAGATGTATCCTTAAGTGAAGCTTTTTTTCCCCCCTCAAAGCTGTTACATGGTAGACTGATGTTGGCTGACCCTGAAGCAAAAATTTGAAAACAGCACATTTATTTTCCTGCTAATGCTAAACACACATGCCATGCAGCATTTTTTTGGTCTAGATGGAAAATCTTCAAATCTGGACTATTTGTCCCTTTTACCCTGACTTTAATGTTTTCATGAACACAAAAATAGCATCACAAACTTGGGGGACGGGAGTATGTGTATTTGGAGTGGGAGAGCAGCCTGTAATTTGCAGGCTGCAGGCTGGAAGGGCAGATGGGAAGAGCCAAAGGGTCAGCCTTGTCCCATGCTGTGTCAGTGACAATGGGCTTTCCCACATGCCTCAGCACCCAGAAAAGCCCACAGTGTGCTTCTCTTACTTTCTTTATAACACAGGCAAAATACCAGGCTGACAGTCATCTTTGCTACTACTTGAACAAGTCACTGGGAAAAAAAAAAAACCAAACCAACAAAATCCTGCAATATTATTGATATTTGCAGACAGCTCTGAAGAAAGATGACTTTTTGGAACAGTGGCATTGCTGTGATGTGTGGGCCCTATGGTACAGAGATTTTATGGAGGCCCCATGTGATTGCCTCTGCATTAACAGCTTTCATGTAGTATAAATAAAGCAAGCATACCTGTAGAGTCACAGTCAACCTCCAAGACACTGAGTTTTCTCCCACTGGAAACCAACTCAAACGACCCCCTGAGCTGTGCCGGAGTCAGCTGAGGATGTCAGGGCGTGTTCCCAAAAAAAAAAGGAGCAACATGAGCTCACTGACTGAAGTCTCTAATGGAGCAGTGGTTTGGGTGAAACACTGAGGGTCTGTTCCATGCAATTCTTGAATGGATTTGACTGGAATGGACTTCAGCTAAATGGATTAAATTGTTAAACCAATTTAAGGAAGTCCATGTTCAGAGATGAAAGAAGTTGCTTAAATTGGTGCCAATCCTCACATCAGTAAAGAGGGAAAAAAGATTTAAGAAAGAAGGACTTATAAGAGATCATTCCTCTTGATGAAATATCTAAATCTTTGCCAATGCTAACTGAGAGGAATGAAAAAAAGTACTCTGGAGAGCTTTTAGCAATTAGTTCCTGTTTGCAAAGAATCTGGGTCTGTGTTGCTCTAGGGCTCTCAGCCCAACAATTTTTAATGTTTTTTTTATAAACTGGACTGCACCTCATTAGAGATGCCCAGCTGTATTTTTCTCTCTCTTTCACAGCCATACACATCACTTTTCATCCTGTCCTTTTCATCACCTACTGCTTCTTTAGCAAGTAAAGCAACTGAAAATAGAGCACAAAGAAATCTCATCTGCATTTATTAGTTTTCTTCTGCTGTTTAGCAGCTGGAAACTGAGACTTACAGCAGCACCTTGGGACACAATGCTGTGGCCATCATCCTTGCAGATATTCTGCAGCCATCAGTGGTGTGTGGACCAAAGATCCAGGAGCTCTGTTACAAGGTACCCAGGGATTTGGTACACACAATCTATTATTTTATTGTAGAGGGCTGACTTTGCCTCCCTCTGAGCTGGGGAATAAGCTACCTCTAGCCTAAAAATTATATGGCTGTCTCATTGCAAGCATCAAAATGAAAGTGAATCACACACTACCATCCTACAGATTCTAGATTAAATTGGTGTTACTACGTCAGAGCAAGTTCTGCTAGTCCTCATTTATGCAGACATATTTCTGTTTATCTACTGTTGCATTTTGGAATGATAAAATGAGGTTATAGTCAATATACAATATAGATTGTAGATTAAATTTATCTTCTTTTTTCTTTTAATAGCAAAATTCTCACTACTTGACTAGAATTTCAAGAGCTTCAGGAAAAGACTTGCTCTCAACAACTGAATCAATATGACCTGGTGTCCTTGAATGCAGAGGTGTGGCCTCTAAAAACAAGATATGCATAACAGTACCCTTCTGTTCTGTAGCTTAGCAACTTGGGATGTAAATTAATACTCTTCAAAAGAAGATTTCCCATTTTAATTGGCAAGAAAAGAGACCCATGTTAGAAAGTAGATTTTTTACTCAAAGCTGTCCAGTGTAGATGCAATTATATTTGTATTAAAGTGCATTTGTTAAGGTTCAGTAGGAATTAATTCTTTTCTCATTTTTATGCATTTCTGCAGTCATGTATATCTATCTATCAATGTATATGTGTGTATATATATGTGTGTGTATATACATATATATGTATATATACATCCTTTGGATGTTTGTGCGTATATGTCTATAGATATAAAAGATACATTGCTATATAAAACTCCTTTTATATTTTACTGTATTGTGGAAAGTATTTCTACACCAAATTTAACTCCTGTCCAAATAAATTGATCGATTTTAGTTTTGAGCTTACTTTTTTTTTCACTCACTACATTTACAAATCAAATGTGGCATGCTGAAGATATTTTACATCCATATAATCAAAAAGGAGCCACTGTTTCGTTTGAGGTCAATATAAAGTGAGCTATCTTTACTGTCAAGCTGATTGACCTCTACACAGCACAAGCAACAATTCTACTGGCTTGTGCTCTTAATAAGTCTTCCAGTGAGAGCTAATCAAAAAACAAATGTAAGTCTCTTTTCTGCTGTATTATCACCATGATGCCTGGAAACAAGCACCAACATAAAATCTCACACTCAGGGCTGGCTTTTTAAAATACTTTTCTCATGTCACACTAACACTGTGAGAGGGGCAGAGGAAATGGAAAAGAGGGAAAGCCTGGAGAGCAGTCTGGTCAGATGAAGCACAGAGGAGACTCCAGGTGCCCCAACCTACTGCCAGGTGAGACACACTGTGCTGGCCTCTGCAGCTGCCTCCAAATGTTTTTTGGGCCTTCTGGGATGCACTAAATGTACTGGAGTTAGTATCATTTGTAACAGATGTGTAACAAATACAGCTCAGATAATGGTTTCTACTTGGTGGTACCCACCTGAAGAGATTGTCTCACAACACCTGTGGAGATGCTGCCATCTTGGGCAGGGTCTCCTTTTGTTAGTAATAAAACAGAAAAGGGTGTTTCAGTCACTCTGCTGCTATTAATCTGAGTTTGCTAAACAGCTTTATTCAAGTAGTTTCTCTGGTATCCAGCTTCATGGTACCAATTTTTGGAAGGGTGGTGATTTTTGGAGCAGTTCCCATTGGTTATGGAGAGTTCTACCACACCGTGCCTATGCACATCAGGGAAATTCTGATGTTCCCATTCCTTCAATGAAGGGCAGGAATCAAGTCTGAGATGCTCACAGTGAGTGCCTTGAAGACAAGGGCACCCATTTTTTTCCCTTAGGATACCAATCTCACCTATAAATTTTCCTAATACAGTTCAGTATGCATGCTGCTCCCTTAATTTCTGTGAAACGAAGAAAAAAAAAAAAAAGCATGTTTTTGCATGGTGCCAAAGTGTTGCCTTTTATTTCAAATGCCCTGTTCAAAAAACCTAAACTGTAATGGAAATATTTTCAGTTTTTCAGTTTAACAGGAATCTCCTAAAAATCTGTTTCATTTAGGGCAAAATATTGTCCTTTCTCACTCTCCTCCCTTTTTCGGCAGTGCTTTATTTAGGAGTTCAGACAAACAAAAATTCAGTTATTCACTCAGCTCTGTTGAATAGCAAGAGACTTCTACTGAGCAGCACAGCTCTCTGTCAGTCCTTTGGCTGGTTATCTGAGGTAAGTGTCACTGTATTACCAGTACTTCATATTTAGTGCTGGCATTGCTTATTTTATTCCAAAGGATTTTCTTTTCCAAAGTAAATGACCAAATTTAGCTATACTAAAAATTTTATATTAATTTTTTTTCATTATCCTAAAAATCAGTGCTCAGGCTGACTCTGAGGGGAAGCCTGGTGTGCACAATGGGCCCGTGTGTGTGTGTGAGGAGCTAACACCAGTTTTTCCCTACCTATCTGGGATTGTGTTTGATAGTGATGATTCCCCCTTAGCCACTCCACTTTTTCAGGCAGCTTATAGATGTGGGAGGACTTTAGTCATATCTTTTCTACCTCTGTTATTAACAGTGGAACAACATAAAATAGCTGCTTTCATGCTCCCTTTCTACACAGGGAGATGGGATCCAGCCTTGCTTACCAAGGAGTGCATTTTTAGGGAACTGGGCCATTTCTTTCCCTGCTTGAGAGTGTTATTTATTATGTTTTTTATAACCTGTTCCTGGCTTTTACCTTCCTCCTTCTCTAAAAATGCCTTCAGAACACTGTGCTAAAACCTTGCACATCATACATCTTAGCAAGCCACAATCACATCTGGTTTAGAGCCATGGCTGGTGTCAGCCATTCTTCTTTAGAAGCTAAATACTCATCAGGGATTAAGACACTGTGAAGGGGGAACCAGCAGCTCTCTAGAACCTGGAAATTTCTAGGCACCCTCCTGACACAGGTGCATTAAGGTTTGGGATGCAGCAGTATCTTGGCTGCTTTACACTGCAAAGCTCTAACAGGAGTCATTGCATCTCCTTGAAGTGTAAGGTAGGAGACATTTAAGGACATAATTTTATGATGACTGATTTCATCTTCTCTTGGTAATAAGTACAAGCTAGAATTAGAAAACAATATTCTTATTTTTCCAGAGAGTAATGGCTCATCCAAAGGTATTAGAATGTTTACATCCATTGTAAAGTAAAACAATGTTGTGGATGATATTTCCTGACTTGTTTATAGGACTAAGCCTTTCATCAATGTGTAGTTATAAAACATTATTTTTGATTGTTAAAGTGTATTTGGCTGGAATGGATAAGAGAAAAAAGGAGGATCTTTCACAATTACTTAGCAGTCAGTTTTTTGGAGAGAGTCTGAGCCACAGTTTTCATCCATATCCAAGCTTCCCAAGCAGATCTTGTTCAGTGGCTTTGATTCAGTCGAGGGAACAGATTCTAAGTTCAGACTTTTGTTTCCCTAACAGTCAAGAGAAGGAGAAATAGGTCAGCTGTTGAATCCAACTCACTTCTAGTATTAATCTGCAGAAGACAAACGTTAATAAAGTGGAAATTTTGCATGCAGCTTCTCTGGCAGTGAAGCTAAGTTTGAAGATTATCGTTTGGAGGCTATCAGAGGTTAAGATAGACAGCAGATCAATTTTGCCTTGGCCTGCTAATGAAACTTTTGTGGAGCCACACTGGAATTTAGATTGTCTCTGTGATCTAGGTTAATACTATGAAAAAAACCCACGGGGGAGAGTTACTTGCTATTATTGTTGTCCCAAGTTTTTACATGGTTGGTCAAGTCCCTTTTGCACAGTAAGAGCTCACAGAGAATCACTTGCCATTGTGTTTTGTACTGTATCAAAAAACCTATCTTGGATTATATGCCCTTTCAGTATCTTCAGTCACAGCAGGTTAAGATCCCATCAGAAGTCTGCTTGCAGTAGACAAATCTTTGGTCTCGTTCATGAAAAATAAAATTTATCTAGGAGCAAAATTAACTGGATTCTGTTAGGATAAATTAACAGGACAATATTTCTCCTTTTTTTTATCTACAGTTTCTATTAGCCTCTTCTGAAAACAAGACAGCAGTTTGATACTTCCTGTCAGAGAACTTCAGTGCTAGAGATTGCCTTTGTCTATTCCACAGGTTGCATCAGATAAAAACCTAGTGAAAAGTGTCATACTGACAGTGAGACCAACAGAGATAATTCTGGCAGTGCCTTTGGTTACACTTGACTTTCTCTAAGCCTGTTATGAATCGTGACAGCTGGAGAAGGGTAATAAAATAAAAATAAAATAAGAAACAACAACAAATAAGTGCCTCAGAGAATTAAAGCTTCGCAGTTCTGATTTCATTGGGAAAGCAGACTTGCTAAAAGTGTCTTATTTTTATTAGCATGTTAATTTATCTCTTTCTTTTTCTGCTGAATAAAGACCACAAAAGTGCTGTTTATATATTCTTGGTGTGAATGTTTGATTATTGGTGTTGATTTTACCTTGCTTTACATACGATATTTTACCTAAGATACATAAGATCATAATGATCAATCTCTTTCCTGTGGTACTGGCTACTGTGACAGCAATCTTAAACATATTTATGACTGAAAATAACTGAGTGCAGTGGTCTTAAATAAAAGCTCCTCATGAGCACACGATTTGCAGCATTGGATATTGTTGCAGGCACAGGGCCTGCAAGGCCTCCCTGGCGGTCAGCAGCCTGAGCAGGAAATGCTTTGTCATCATGACTGACCAGAGAGGCCCCTGTTCTTCCCCCAGACCCTCGCTTATCTCTCTGTAAGCCTATAGGTCATATTCGCCTCGACCCTTACCATTGGACAATTTCCAAAACCCCAAAACCCTATAAAAAACCCTACTTCTGTCCAGTCAGACGGAAGAGCTGTCACTGATCCCCTTCCCAGAAGAAACCAATAAAGGACATCTCTGTGGAACCTCACACAGTGCTTCTCTCTCTCCCTGCGTCTGCCTGCGGCACCCAGCAAGCAAAGGGCTGAAATCACCAATGAGCTGAAATCACCCAGAGCTGATATCTCTTGAGCTTGCTAAGGTAGCCTGGGCTGGGAGCTGTTAGGGAACTCGGACAGGCAGTGCTGAACAGGACTGTGCTCTCCAGGCCCGTGGCAGCCCACCGGGGATAGCCCAGACCCAGCGGAACGCTGCAATAGGACATGGTGAAGATTTCCAAAAGCACTGCAGAAAGTCTGACTTTTCCCATGCTGAACCCATTACCCTTCTGCCCATCAAGCCCTCCCAAATCCTCCCTTTCTGCGTTGTCTCCATTGCTTTGGTCATGATCCCAAGGCTGCTGTCGGAGGAACAGAGGCTGAGTAAGCATATTGACAGTAATCCTGCCTAGAGATGCCTCTAGCAGCATGGCACGCCGGCTCTTCAGCAGTGTGCCCTGGACAAAGCCTGCCAGCTATTTCCCTGCAAACTGCCCTGCCTGGATGTGGCTGTGGCACTGAGAGCTGCAGGTCCCCGCGGAATGCGCTTGAGAGGCGCGGTTGCTTTGTTTGACGTTATGACAAATCCCAGCTGTGCAGCCGGCTGGGGCTTGCCGAAGGTAGAGCCTTTCCTCATCTCTGGCTTTGCACAGCTGCCAGGGAGGGCTGCAGTAACATAACTCTACTTCGCTCCATATTTTTCCCATATTTAAAAGAAAATAAACCATATGAAAAAGTGCCCTTCCCACACGCGTGAGGACTTCTGAATTCCTCCTGTGCTCTGGATAATTGTTCTCAACTTGCCTTTAATTTTGAAGCTTTCTGCTTCTATTTCAGACCAAAGAGGGTCTTGTCAGCCCTTTTCAATTACAGTAGTTTGCCTAAGGAAAGACATATTTTTGACTTACAAACCTCCTACTGCCTGTGTGTCTCTACCCATCCAAGCACACCTAGGGCTGAGAACAAGCAGATAATGACATTGTAGGGTTATAAAAAATAACATTAGCAAAGCCTCCTGTGATACAATAAGAGGCAATGGTTTTAAAGGAAGAGAAGGTAGGAACAAGAAGAGATTTTTAAGGAAGGTGGGGATTGACCACTGAAAGAGTCTATTAAGGGAAGGAAGAGTTTGTTGTCTTGCCAAATTCAGATTAAGCATGGATTTTTTTTTTTTTAGAAGATGTATAATCATCTGTTTTGTTATAAAGAACAAATTTTAATAAAGCCCTGCTCTTTTCCATGGGATCTTTGAAAAATTGACAATATGTTTCTATGCATGACTCCTTAACTCTTATAATCTTTCTGGCCACTACTGGGACATTTTTTTCCCTCAGTGAGCTTCAGTTTTGCATTTGCCATTAACTCATGGTTCCAAGATGTGAGGGACTACCAGTAGGGAAGTTTAAAGTAGTTTTCATTTGTAAAACAAAGCTCCTGGGTAGTCACTTTGTGCCTGAGACAATTCTTTGTCCACCTGTTCAGCCCTGAGAGAGACAGACTGATACAGCCACTTTCTCCTCATCCTGGGCTTCTTCAGAGGTCCTATCATAGCTGAAAGAGACAAGACACCTTGGTAGTCTGTGAAATGACCTCCAGCACTCCTGTGCCTGACACCCTTTGGTGCTGGCAGTCCCTGTTCTGCACCAGCTGGGCGGTGGGAGCTGGCCGGGCACGCTGCAGCGCACAGTGGCATGGATGGTGACACGGATGGGCATGCCACCCTTCAGGCATATTGCATCACAAGCCAGGCTAGATTTGCCTTTAAAAAATCATGACTAAATACTGCCAAGTAGTTGACAATTTTCCAGATCTGCCCCTGGGTATCTGGATTGAAAGTGCTGCTTTTTGGACTGCTGTAGTGGCCGGCAGGGGGGACCTGCCCTACAATGCAAACATTTGTTTAAGCAGTGCTTTTAGCAGTAGATTACATCTCAGCAGAGCCATGAGTACTGATTCTGGCTGCACGAAGGCCTCCCTTGTAGCAATATATCTATTCTGAGTGTAGACAAGTCTCAGTAACATTAATAAATTGGCACTGAGGGGTTTCTATAATATCTCCGTTTCCCACAGCCAGTTCAGCTTCAGAGAGGACTCTGTGAATGTTTAAAGGGGCAGAATGGAAAAAAATCAAAAGGAGGCAGAAGATGAGCAGGGCTCAATGTAGACATGACAGGGAAAGGAAGGGTATCTTTTTTGCTGTCTCAGCCGTATTTTCCATTTTTTAGATAAACATGTACCTCTTTCTGAGTGCCCAGGTGCCATTACCCTCTCTCTCTCTAGCTATGTGTGTAACAGGTGGGAAGGAGAAGGATGTGCAGGTGCTGCTCATTGCCCTGCTTGTATCCCCCCAGTTTCATCTAACCTAGAGCTGTCCCTGCCCATCGCACATCTCTGACTCTTACACTAGGTAACTCTGCTCCTGCTCCTCATCTCCATGGCATGCAGCTTCCTTCACTCTCTGAATTTGCTCTGGTTCCTCTTTTAAGGGCTCACACGCTCTTTCTGAGTTTCCTATAGTGCCCTTTAATTACCTTTATTGGGTAAATACTCCAGAAAAGCTTTCCTTTTTCTGCAGTGTGGCTGGGATCTTAAATTGTCTCGCCTTTGTTTTTTCTTTCACCTTGCAAACAACTCTTGACCTTCTCCTTAAATGCCCAGGATTGTAAACTCCTGACACTCGCTCTTCTCACTGCACAAGACGGTAACCCCTCCCAAGTTCTGTTGTAGGGATTTGAAAAGCCTGTATGAGTCCATGCCTTATGTACAAGACAGCCTTATGCTTTTGGTCAAACTAATATGGAATTGCATATCTCTGACAGTCATATTTTAACACAGGGAGAGCTGTGAAAATCAGATGTGTGGTGCACCCTTTCCCAAGGTAGAAAAGATGAGATGCATTAGCTGCATCCATATAAGCACTTTTGTTCCTCATTGTTTGGAGTTGCATCTGATCCCAAATATAATACTCATCCTGGATGGGAAAAGGAAAAATAAACCCCCGCAATTTCTCATTTTCTCTGGCTACTGATGTCATACGTTACACTTCTGCTAGTAGTAATTTTTAAACTTATCCAGTCACAGGACAGTGTTCTGGCAAGTCCCTGTTGCTGTTCTTCATAGTATTGTTCAAGCACCTTGGCAATAGCCAGCTTAACAAAGCTCTCTCTGAGGCTCAGCTCAGATTAGCAGCCCTGATTAGCACAGAGGCAGAGTAAAGCAATAAGGAATAAACCACACCAAGATCTATATTTGGAGTGGAGAAAGAGTTAGGCTAACAAGCTGGAAGTGTCAAACAGGGGACTCTTGGGAACTAAGTCCATTTCTCCACTCAGTTTGCACGGAAAGAAACCTCCTTGTGTAAATAACACCAAAACACCTCATTTCTTACAGAAAGAATGGAGATGCAGCAGATGGACAACCCTTTCACAAGAGAACATTACACTGAAGGTGAGAGGGATCTTGACATCTGGAGAGTGGATTTGAATCCAGGTTCTTCCAGTGTCAGGAGAGCAGTCCAGCCATCGGCTTTGGCCCTCATGGTGTTGGGTCTATGTCCTTGCAGTTTGGTTAAGCCATTGTATTAGCCAACTGGGCTGCAGAGAACATCAAGATAATGCTGGGCATCAGGGATGAAGGACAGAACATTCGTCTGCCAGTAGCAGTGCAGGCACCAAAGAGTTTAAAATTTGAGACTCATCCTTCATGCCCGAGAAGGCAGCTGAATGTGACTTAGAGGCACTCTGCCATGAATTTAGTTATTTTAAAATTCATGGAGATTTTGAAGCAGAACATAAATAGTTTAGAAGGATTAAAAATAAAGAGATTTCTAGAGTTAATGGGAACATTCAGTTCGAATAGAAAATATTAATGAAGGAACTTTGGAAGCTTTATAAATGCTTTGAAGTTTCATCTATGCAGCCAACTCCTGGAGCTGGAGGAAATTTCTCCATTAGGTGGTCACCTCACAGATGCCTACCCAAGCTGGTACTGGTCAGTATCATGGGAAAGACAGGAGACAGGATTCGTAACAATTTGAATAACACCAAAAAGGTAATATATTTTCTGCCAATCCTTTTCCTCTATCCAAGGCAGAAACCAACTAGGAAAATATGTTTAACATCAGACATACTTTTTTTCCTTCATATGAAGAAATCCAGAAGATGAGTGTTTCATTATAAAAATATTTCATACTTAAGAGATACTGTCGCTATGCCCTTGGTTGGGTAGCAGAGTAAACAGTTGCATGAAAGTGAAAGGATTTAAGATGTGTTAAAAGGGAGTTCATTTTAGCTGCACTGTAACTACAATAACATACCTAATTTTTTTCATAGCCATGCCAATCTTGTATGAACGCTCTCCCTTCCTGTTACACTTTCACATTGCCTGGATAGGAAATCAAATGCAATGGAGATGGGTGAGACCAGAAAAGTCTCAGATTTTATTGAACTTTGAGGGGTTTTG
Source organism: Peucedramus taeniatus (assembly GCA_013400575.1). Lineage (NCBI taxonomy): Eukaryota > Metazoa > Chordata > Aves > Passeriformes > Fringillidae > Peucedramus > Peucedramus taeniatus. Next base: position 630,939 of record WBNO01016047.1, on the reverse strand, counting down.
GAGCTTGCAGAGGTAGCACTCCGTGGAGGGTTTCATCTCTAGCTCGGTGATTGCCAGTTGAAGGATGAACCGTGTGAACAGACATGAATGAAAAAGAACAACTACGTTTGACCCTAGTTTTGTCTGTTGCAATGCAGGAATAATTTGCAGCTTGAACCATATTTGTTTGATTTGTGAGTAGAGAACACGGCATTTTTTGAAAGAAACTCAGTTTTGCTGACTCCTGTGTTTGGAAATTACCTTTTCAGTTACTCAAACAGGAAAGGATAAACGCTGCAAACGTTATTAATAAAACATTAAGCCCCCTCCTTCTCTCCCTCCCCAAAACCCCAGCTCCTAATTCAGCAGAGGTCAAACAATAAAGTTTACAATCATGGACTCCACGCTGCTCAGCACTCCGAGCCAGCACACCAGTGACTGGCCAGATTAACTAATCTTCCTCAGCTTCGTCTTGGGCCCTATAACTACTGCGGCAGGTCATTAACCAGCTGGTGAAGCCCCGGCACATCGTACATTTATTCCCAAACCTTAGCAGCCGTTGTTGAGTCCAGGAGCCTTAAAGAGGTACTTCTGATGTTAGCTGACAGAATGTTAATTTATGCTCGCTGTAATTCAAAGGGATTCCAAGGCAACTGTAAACTAATGAAACCTGAATAACTTTCCTGGAGAAGGTTCCTTATTTAATCAGTTGAGCTAAAATGGAAATATGTAAAATGAGCAGTCATTCTTTCTTTTAAAATATAAGGCCTTTTTGTGAAAAGGGAGATAAATGAGAACATGTTGTGTTAGAGGAATGAGATGTAGAATAATGTTTGATTAGTGCAAAATATTTATTCTCCCCAAGTTCCTTGATTTTTTTTTTTTTAACTCTGCTGTTCATCACTGCCAAAAGTGAAAAAGTAAAGAACGCAATGTCTACTAAGTTTGGTAACCTAGCAGAGGTATTGCTTTCAGCCAGGATTTTCTTTTTCTTTCCTTTTTCTTTTTTTTTTTTTTCCTCTNTTTTTTTTTTTTTTTTTTTTTTTTTTTTTTTTTCTTTTTTAATCTCAAATGAAAGGCTCTCTTTAATCAGATAATTGACCGGCTGGTAATTTTAGCCGTTTGTGACACACCAGTTGGCAGGTACAGTGGTACATAACCATGAGCCTTTTCCTATAGCCCTCCCTCCCTCTGGGACACTCACAGACGTGTCTCTGTCTTATCAGTCTCAGGGGACAATTCCAAAACATTTTGCAATGAAAATGCAAAGAAGGGGCTTTTTCCCTCCCGAAAAGGAGGGCCAGCTGTCAGAGGTAATGACCGCCAGTGGATGCACAGATGGCGCTGGAGGTGTTCCCTCAGCCCACGGAGCACCTGGAGAAAAGGGGTGTCCATTGTACAGCTGTTCCTGTAGGGGCCATGCTCTGCCCTGGTCCTGGGGCTCACGGCCCTTGCCAGGTTGGTGGAGGTCCCAGTAGCAGCAGACACAGATGTCCCCAGAGCGTGCCACACTGGCAAGGAAGGCATAATCCTGAGGGATCCTCCTTTTGATTTATTGTGGGCTTCTTGCTCTTATCCCTTCTCTGCTCTTCACTTTCAGTGGTGGTTGGGAGTGAAATGTAACTTGCTGCATGACTGACAGACCTTCAAACTCCTCGGCAAACCTTGGGCCTTATTTTGAAAGGCCCCTGAAAGAAAAAAGATTGTGCGCTCTCTGAATGCAGGGCTGCTGAACCGCTGCCAACCCCAGGCTGCTCCATTCAAAGGGCTGAGTGAATAAATGAGAATAGCATCCTTGGGGACCTCAGGGATCGGTTTACTCTGAAAATCCTCAGCCTTACAAAGGGTCAGAGTCACAAGGTAAATGAAAATGGCTGGGAGGGGACTTTGATGGCCAAAATACTGTAACTGTAGAGGACTTGAAAGAAAACTCTATTTTTAAAAAAGTGAGAGAAGAGAGGAAGCAAACAGGGGAGAATGTGGCTAGCAGGGGGACTTCAGCCTGCAGCCTCGCCAGAAAGGAGAGGGGGGAATGAGAATAGGAGAATAGAAAGAAATGTCTCCGCTCTCTTAATCAACAGCAATCTTTGAAATAGTGCTATAGGCAGTGGCTGTAGCAAGGTAGAGCCCCCCTCCTGCCTGATGCCTCAGTGCAACAAAGGTATTTCCTTTGGGTAATGATAAGCACAGTAGAACAGAACAGCATTTAACTAATTTGATGTAGTTTCACTCATTTGATGATGAAGTAACCAACAGTTGTCAGGACATGGAGGGCTGAGCAAATGGCATTAGGGACACTACTGCACCCTGTCCTGAAAGAAACTGAAGAAAATTGCACCTAACTGTAATTCAGATATTCTTGGTGTTTCAGTTAAAAAATGAGCATATAAGCTAATGCAGAGACATTTAAAAAGGGCATTTTGGAAATAGCTTTGCAGTGGTATGGAAGACAAGGATGTGAATGTGTGCACCTACTTTGAGTCTGTTTAAATTTGTTAGAGTCAGTAAGTTGTATAAGGCCAGATGCACATTAACATCTTGAGACCATTGGGAATTAGACACCTAAACACTTCAGTCTCTAAATCTCTGGCTCTTGTTGGTCTCTTCTCTTTACCTTTAGTTCTCTGAGCAACTCCATTAATACTGACAGTAGTAAAGTTAAACACAGTCCTAAACATTTGCAGGATCGGGAAGTGTGTGACTTAGAGCAGCCGCAGTTTCTTATTAGGTGTTTGTACAGTGCCTGGCATCTGGGCTCCATCTCAGTTGGAGTTACTGCAATTCAAGTCATAATAATTTAAAAAATAGGTTAAATACTGAATTATAAATATCTTCTGACAGATTATCTTCTGCTGGTGAAATATTTTTTCAAGTTCTTAAGGACGAGTGAACAGCTTTGGTCAGACTGCTTCTTTCCCAATGATCATCGCACCTTAACTAAGGGAGAAGTTTTATGTGCAGCTGAACTCATTTGTGCTCTCACATGTCAAACATGATACCTGTAGGCTACTAAGAGACAATTACAGGCGTGTCTCCCTCCTCAACTGTCAGTAAAGACTCTGCTATCTACAGATAGCTTCCTTTTGCAAAGAGTTATTCGTTTCTGTAACAGAAGAGGGGAAAAAAGAATATCCTACTGAAAACAGAGAAATTCAAGCTTGTTCCATTTAGACATTCAGATCAAGGTCCATATTCCATGAAAAAGAGTCTTGCCTTTAACTTCCACTAGGCTTCATGTTGTCATATAGGCTCCATGACTTGTAACTGCTGTTTATGACATTCTTTTGTTGATAGGTGTATTAGTACCTCATACTAGTCCACAAAATAACAGTGGACAGAGAAAATGCAGGATCCTTTTTTGTGTTTGCTACACACCAGCTGCAATATTGTTCCTCTGATCAAAGTTCCCCTGCCTTGGGAATCAGATGGGGAAGAACCTATCAGCCTCAGAGAGCACCATAGACTCTGTAGTGTTTTTTAGGGTTAAAACAAGAGGGTTTAGCTCACCAGTAATGTAGACCAGTGAGTTGCTAGACCCTTCATTTGAAAGTATAGATAAAACCTACCTCAAACTTTTTTGTTTTGTGTAGTGGGTTGCTATCAGAGTTGATAGCATTGGAGAGGAGGTAAAATTGCATCCACATGGGCAAATGCTAATAGGAGACTTTTTTTCAATCCAGAAATATTTGAGGCTTTTCTAAAGGTTTGTTTTTTCTGCAGCAGATTCAGAAGACAGCGTGTAGGCTTAAATCCTTGTATTAGACAGAAGAGACATCACTGGCTTGTGATCCAATTTCTGTGTCTGATGCTAGAAACTTCAAGGGGACACATATAACTTCTCTGCATCTTAGTTTCATCTACATAGTGCAGAAACAGAAGCGCTAGTTTAATCCTACAGGCCGTGCAAAAGAGGTACAAGTAAACTGTAGAAATCTTATTTTGGCAGGTAAATTAATGGAGAAAAAAAGGGCTTTGTTACAGAGCACACCAGAAGATAGCTCATAGTTTATTTTTAAACAAAAACAAGGAGTTTGCAAAACTCAGGATGGGTTTTCTAATAGACTGGGTGCTTAACCTGGGATTTGGGCTCTTGTTGTGGATACTCTGAAGTCCAGTATGGAGCTTCGGCATACCCAGTATGAGGGTATTAATAGATTTTCCTTTTAGCCTGCCACCTGTTTTCCCACACCAGTGGGAGCTTTGCTACCTTTGAGATCTCTATCACCTTTGTCAAATTTAGCTGATGTAGGCCAAAGGGCTCAGAAGTTATTGAAGTATCTCATGTTGATATAAGACTCATTTCCTTAGGAAATCAGGCTTAAAAAGCAGTTGGGTTCAGAGTACACTCAAGGCTGTAACATGCCATAATTCACTGTAGCTGTGAGCATCACTGCATAAATGAACACAAATGCACACGTGTTTCCTAATGCCTACTGGAAGCAATAAGCAGAACCAATAATGTATATGAAATTGTATTTATTTTTCACAAATGTCTTTTAAGAAAGGATTCTCTTAAACCAACAATTTGAGAAATGTCCCAAACTGGGATTTATCTCAATTATATTGTGTATGATTATATGATAGACATTTTTTTCTAGGAGAAAAAACTCAAGTTGCACATGGAGTTCATTAAAATAGGACTAATGGTTTCAATCATGTTTCTAATAGTGTGGAATAGCTGGTCAGCAATGTGGGCTGCGGATAAGCCCGTGTGATATCTCCTGAAACATATGTGCTTTTGTTTTCCCTCCTCACGACGAGCAAACTGTTGCTGAAATGTTTTATTTTTAAAAATGTGAATAAGGAGAAACATGTATGGAGAAAACGATAAATGAGCATGAAGAATAAACATGGTAGTATATACAAAGCCTTGCTATGGATGTGTTCAGGTAGGTAGGGACAAAGAGGACTGTATCTGCTGTGGGGTGGACTGTTGATGTTCCTCTGCAATTCAGTCATAGGGAAGGACAGCATCAGGGCAGTACAAGTCAGATTTTCTTTTGAAGTACCAACTTGTTCTTAGCCTCGAGCTAACAAAAAGCAGAATGGTGCACCTTAACTTACTAATTAAGTGCCAACAATTTCTTTAAAGTAATCCTGTTTCCACAATGTCTACAATCAATTTTTAAAAAGTGTATGTCAGTAAACAGTTCTGATATTTAATTTTTCTTTGGAGTTGCAGGGTTTTTTGTTAATGTGGGGACAGGGAGAAGCTGCTGCATATACATTCCCCCTCTAGCTATCTTTTTTTTCCTTGAAAACCTTTGCAAATGACGCTCTCCTAGTTTTGTTTTTCCAGTGTTCCCCAGCAGCAAAACTTTGGAGTTTCATTCCAAGTAACATGCTCAGGGCCAGACCAATGCTTTTCATCCAGGGCTGTGGATTTAGCTTTAGCCTTCAGAGGGCAGCCCAGGGCAGCAGACAGCACACTGAAACCTCCTCTTGGGTGAGGTTTGGACCCTCTTGTCATATTTTATTCTGAGTTCTTTCCTGGATGGCGGTATTGACTAATGTCATTGTTCTCTGCATGGTGTGCCTGTGCAAGGCGATACCTGAGCATGGCTCTCCCTCTGTGGACATAACAGCACGACCAAAATGCAAGGTGATGCCTGTGGTTCTGCTGGACAGGCTATTGTGGGAGATCTGTAGAAGAGAAAAAGGAAGTCCCTTCCCTATGTTGTGCTTCTGTGCACTTATCTATGACGTGGGTACAACACTTCCATTTTCAGAAGGGAAAACTGCACATCATTTCTCCAAGAATTAATATGAGACCATCTCTCATGTTTAATTTTTAATTATGATTAATTCCGCTGGTATGATGGAGACAGTGAGTTCAGTGTGCCTTCCCCAAAACAAAACATGGCTTGTTTAATTTAATTCAAAAATCCAATAAAAATAGTTTAGATAAATGTTGAAAGACCCATTGACTTCCACTGGGCATACCACAGCAACTGTTGGCATCCTATCTACTTTCCTCATCTTGCTTTTAATTATCTCTTTTCCCTTGCTTTCTACTATCAACTTTCACATAACTCTGTATTGCCCCAGGCCTGCATATTCTATAGATCAAGTCCCTTCTAATAAGAAATAATAGTTGATTTATAAAAACATTTCCTTGATGGGCACTGGAGGAGGGGGGTGGGGGTGGGTGGAAATCCTACAGAATTTTCTTAGAATAGCATAGAATCATAGAATCTTTAAAGCTGGAAAAGACCTTCAAGATTGTTGAGCACAACCTTTGACCAAGAACCACCATCTCAACTAAACCACATCATGTCTAGACTTTCTTGAACACTTCCAGAGATGGTGACTCCACCACCTCTCTGGACAGCCTGTTCCAATGGTTAATCACCTTTTAGTGAAGCAATTGCTCCTGAAGTCTAACCTGAACCTCTCCTGGTGCAGTTTGAGGCTTTTTCCTCTGATCCCATCACTTGTTACCTAGGAGAAGAGGCCAACTCCCCACCTGGCTACAGCCTCCCTTCAGTCAGTTGTAGAGAGCAATAAGGCCTCCCCTGAGTCTCCTTTCCTCCAGGCCAAACAACCCCAGCTCCTTCAGACTCTCCTTATAAGACTTACTCTCCAGGCTCTTCTCCAGCTCTGTTGTCCTCTGACATGCTCCAGCACCTCAGTGTCTTCTGTAGTGAGGGGCCCAACTGGACACGGCACTTGAGGTGCAGCCTCACCAGTGCTGAGTACAAAGGGACAGTCACTGCCCTGCTCCTGCCGGCCACACCCTTGCTGATAGAGGCCAGGATGCCACTGGCCTTCTTGGCCTTCCAGGCACACTGCTGGCTCACGTTCAGCCACTGTCAACCGGTCTTTTTCAGCCACAGAAAAAGCCACTGTCCCAGGCCTTTTTCCACTGGTCTACCTTCCAGCCATTCTGCTCTAGTCTATAGGTCTGCCTGGGATTGTTGGGATCCAAGTACAGGACCCTTTGCCATCTTATTCTTGATGATCCATTTAATTTCCTAGTTGGAAATGCCTTTACTATGCCTAAAAGACAACCTTCACCAAAATTCCTGAAGAAAATGCCCCTCTAACCTAACTGAGGGATTTTACCTCCAGTTGAAATGTTTGCTTTCTTTGTGCTCAGTCCTTCTCTGCAATTAAGAGTGGTCTTGGAGCTTGCTTCTGGTGGAAAAACTCAGAATTTTGGCTTTTGTTCTGGCTGGCTGTGGCATGCAGGAAAGAGAAAATGCTGGAATGAAAAGATGCTTTTATATCACTGTTTTCCTTATGTATTGTGAAACCATGGCAGAGCCAGGAGGGAAAAGGAAGGTTTTACAATTGTGAGTGCAGTTCAGGGAAGAAAGACAAGTGTCCTTGAAAATATCTCCTGGGTTTTATTACATGTGTTCATGGATGCCAGCAACTGGGAATGGAACAGCACCAGGGAAACAGGATAGATTTCAAAATATAAAAATTCAGAAGTTCTGTAATACAGTGCTAGGGAAGAATGATAAAAATGCCTGACTGCACACCTAGCTGTAGCAGAAAAGAATGTAGACAATTCTCTGAGGAACAGGGAAACTGCTTTCCTGTAACAGCCTTGTGCTACTCTCCAGGCTGAAATCTGGCTCCCGGGCTGACCTCCTCCAGATGCTCCACAAGCAGGAAAAAAAGAAAAAAAAAAGAAAGCAAAAAAAAAAAGAAAAAAGCAAAAAAAAAAAAAAAGACCCTCCAAAAAAAGATATTAAGGAATGGTTTTCCAGTAAAGGAGAATTCTTCATAATTGCCTTCAGTTAGTTACTGTCTTACCCTCAAAGCAGGAAAGCTGAGTTCATTTCTAATCTACTTCTAATAGGCAAGACGCACAAGGATGCATGGATTTTTAATTGTTTAATGCATGTACATAAAGAACATATATTGCACTTAAAAGCCCACATATGCAGAAACAAGTTACATACCTTTAAAAGCTGCTGCAGCTCTGTGTGTTAGTGAAAAGCAAAAATGAATAAGTATTTACTGCCCTCATATTTTACACTGATTCCCATTCCCATCTTGCTGCATTACATTCCCTTTGACATCCTTTACCACTTTTTAAACTGAAGAAATGTGCCTGCAGAGTCAGGTATCTGTGTCAGCCTTCCCAGCAGTAGGCCAATTATTGGTAGACTAAGATTACAGTGTTAAACTACTCTGCATGACAGTCCAACTCTCGACCTTGGCATGCAATGCTGATCTCTCTGTGCTTGCCCACTCAGGGAGCCTGTAGCCAATCTGCTCCAGGACCCAGCCCCACACATGCTCTGCAACCATCAACAAAATAAAAGTGGAAGAGAAAACTGTTTTACTACCTACATGTCTGCAATACAGTTTGTCTGCTTTGCTGGCAGGGAGGCCAAATGATACCTTTCCTTTTAGGATAGAAAAATGAATCATACTTTCTGTCTTAAGAGTAATGTTTATGTGTCTCTGGAAATGTGGTCCTTATTCTCTCTGCTATAGACATGACCCAGATGCTTTCCTGCCATTCAGATATATGCAGGATACTCTTAATTTCTCTTTTCTTTTGTTTACCTCCTTCCCTCTCTCCCACCTTCTTCCTTTCTTCCTTCCTTTTTCTTTCTTCCTCTCACTATTTTTCTTTCAGGGGGTGTGTGTATACAGTCATTCCCAAGCAAAAGGAGTTTGCTCCTTTTGGTAGAATGGTGGAGAAAATTGTTGCATGAGTGGAAAGTTCCACAGTTCATTTCAAAGCTTTCCATTCTACAATATGGAGTGGGGATTGTTTCCATGCTAGTGTCTCAAAATGTTGTCCAAGTGCCATTGTCTTCTCAAGGGAATGGGTCATGCTTTGGGAGCTGCAGATAGGACTAGCTGAAAGAGATCTGGCTTGTAGGGGTCCGTAGGCACCTTCTGCCTGGGAAGCTGCTACAAACTACAGTGCATTGTTTTACTGATCTGGAACTCATTCCTCCTTAAGTCTGGGGTAAAGCAGGAGCACCCTTGGTTAGCTTCATCACAAACATAAGACTTTGTCACCTACATAAGACTGTGGTATCAAGTTCTGAGAACCACAGGATAAAGGCACTGCAGAGGGAGTAGAAGTGGAGGCAGGGTCTGTCAGACAGATGAGCAGAGGTCTCAGACCATCAGATGTCTCACTGGTTTCTGCAATAAGCAAATGGGCAAAGGAGTTTTAGGAAAAGGTCTGAAAAACAACTGACTTTGTGGATGTTTAGAGCAAACTCTTTTCAATGTCAGGAGTCACACAGATGTGGTTGCTTACTAATGAAAAAATTCAAAACAGAGGGATTAGGGGAGAGTTCAGTCTCAGTGCTGACTCCAAGACAAGTGGGCTGTGAAATGAAGCCTGCTAGCTGGTTTGATGAGGCAGAGAGGCAAAGAGAGACAACTGTAACATGATCAAAACAGTGAGGCTGGGAAATGATCTTTGGAGCAGCATTCTCAATCACCGTGAGCAGGGAAAACTGTTTGTCAAGAGAAACAGAAAGGGTGTGACTTCTGTGGTCTACTGTGCTTTGTCCAGGCCAGGACTGAACAATCTAATCTACAAGGTACTTGGTTTACTAGACAGAATTATAGATTTTATATGTGTTAGAGAAAGGTTCCTGAGCCAATATTTGTTCTAAATCCTTCTCTTTTCATACCATTTTTACTGTACCCACAAATGCCCATTGAAGTCAGGATCTCACAGATCTAGTGGATATACAAATATTGCTGCCACCTTGTTTCAGCTGCAGAGGATGTGAGAAAACAGCAGACTCCTCATTCAGTTCAATTCTCATTAGCTCATTCCTGTTGCTGCTGAGCACCAAGGACACCCTGGCAGAGAAAGGTGTCCCCATGAATGGTTCCTTTAGCTGCCTGTGCTGGTGCTCCTTTCATGCTGTCCTCAAAGACTAGGTGGTCTTTGGGTGAGCCAGGGTAGGCTGCTGGTCTGCCTTAACCCTTTGTAAGCAGCCATTCATGCTGTGGTTACATGGGCACAAGGGATGAGGTGGGGAGAGATGATGGGAAGATGCATTTATCCCTTTTATCCCTTTAGCCAGGTCTGCGTTGGGTGGCCTTTCTTTACCCTGATGTTTTAAATAATAATGCTGAGATCCCAGAGAAGTTTTTGGCTTGAATTACAGTGACATTCAAAAGAAATTAAAATACAAAAAAATGAACAATTTCCGAAATTGAACCTTATGTGAGACTTTGCATGGGCGTGATTTTTGTAACTGTGTGAATTATGGGTTCTTGGTTTGTTTTGGAATTTTACACTATGTTACACCATAAGCTGTTGTCTAATTTTCTCTCCACCAGCACTGCATAAGCATCACTGCTTTTTAAGACTGCTTTCTTCTTGTGTTAAATAGCCATGCCTATTGACACTCCTACTTTTGCAGATGGGCTAGAAATCTTTACAGAAATACATTTTTTTTCTACAATAGCAATATGTCTAAGAATAAATTAATATACCATTCAGCCATTCAACCTAAGAAAGATAGTAATGCTCTAGTTGAAAGACAAACAGGTAGAAAGATGTGTCCAGAGATCATCACCGTGCCTGATCTATGTAGTATTAATGTTATGAAATGAGTTATACAGAAAAAGAGCTAATAGTACTGAATCACTCTTAGGTGAAAGACATAGCATAAAGGACTTAGGCAGGTTACAAAGAAACACTGGGCTGGGCAGTAATAATTTAATATATTAGACAGGAAAAAGGGAGTCTGGTTGTCATAGAGGAGAGGCTATTTATTTAGGATCATCATCACTTTGGCTGAGTTCACCAGCCCTTCTAAAGAAAAACCAAAGTGTGTTTATAGGGGAGCAAATTAATTTTTGCCATAGAGAACAAGTGTTATAGTTTCCTTCTATGCCAGTGCCTGTCTGACTGGTTGGCAGCTTGATTTGAGTCCTCAGGTTGAGTTTCACTTGATCTTCTCAAGTCTGGAAGAGCCTGTCTGATCTGTGCAGCATGTGACTCAAAGCCCAATTAAGACAGCTAAACAAATATGCAAGACAAAGGAACAAAAAGAATGTGTTTGTTCTGTGACAGTGTGTGCATTTTTGAGAAATAATCCCTCATTTGTTATATTTTAAATGAGAAAGAGAAGTATGTTATGTGCTTATGTATGTTAAATTTTATATGCCTCGAGATAGAGCTGGTAAACACACATGTTGCGGAGTGTTTCTGTTGTCTGGAGCTCATGGGCCCCTTATTGCACTCATTTGTTCTGCATGGCAAGGGCTGAGTTCCACAGTTTGCTCTTGGCAGCTGAGAGCTATTATTGGGCTGCAACATCTGTTTCAACAACAGTGGGTCCCTGGTCAGCAAAACTAATTAAAAAAGAAGTGCAAAGTCAAATACCATGACCTATCTGCTGTGTCTACATGTAAACATGGAAACTACTGGAATAATGAAAACTTAGGATAATTTACAAAAATCTGACAAGTGATGAAATGTCTCAGAACTGTTCTTCATATCAGACACTTATGAACAGCACAGGCAAAGATTAGGATTTGTGCAAGCGCTAAAGCACGTAGGGAACTTTTTATGCACATGGGTATTGGCAGCAAACTCACTGAGGCCACTCAGCTGTGCAGCCCTTCCCATGTGGATGAATATTTACAGAATTGAATTGCAAGCTTCCTCAGTACTCTGCCAGAATTTTCTTAATTGGTATTGCAGATATGAAGGTGCCCGGGTATACATTTAATGACTCCAAACACGCACAAGATTCCTCCATTTCACTCTGCTGTCAAAATTTTTGAATAAAGTAATTAGTGCTGGTAAGTTCCAGCACATTAAATACTTCCCTGTGACCTAAGAAGGAGGAGAGGAGTTATGTTTATGTTGGACTGATGAATTGAGATGACTTCCTTGAAGAAAATGCAGTAGAGAAAGTATTTAGGACAGAAGGCGTAGGAAGTTGTCTGAGCAGGCACTGCTTCATTGTCAAAGTGATGACTGAGCTGGTCCAAAGCATCCTAATTTTGCTTTTTCCCAGGTTTGCTGATTAATTCCATGCTTTAAAAAACTGAACAGAAACTGAAAAGTGACCAAAAACTCCCTACAACACACACTCAGATGAAAAAAAGAACAATCTATTTTTTTTAAATATGGGTAGATTACATGCTAAAATTTGGCTTAAAGGGAGTCTTTTCATACTCCCTGCATGAGCTATATGGGATGTGAATGCTGATGAGTGAGTGGAGACAGGAGTACAGTAGATAATGCATTGTGAAGCTGCTGCTTTTGCTTTAACATAGCAAACGGGCAGAAGGTGACAGATGATCCTTCCCCACCCCATTTTCAAAATATGGACCATAAGCAAGTAACTGTGAAGTTCCTTTTTTCCAGCAAATGAAAAACACACAGAAAGAACTGTAACTCTCGAGGTGACAATTTTTCATTCATACAGTTCCTAATGCTGCACAACATATCTCCTCTCTAGGTCTGAGGTGCAGCTTCAGTCCAGCCTGCCATGAAGATAGCAGTGATTAATAGTGCCTCAGAGTGTGCCTGTCTATTCACAGTTCTTTTCTCTTACAGATGTATTCTGAACATTTTCATCCAAGAGGAAAACTTCTAATGTATTCTTGCATCTGGTTTTAAAATACAGAATGGTTTTATTTAGTTCAGTATTTATTTGGTTTTATTTAGCTCTTTCCTGACCAAACCTACACTTGATTATGACTTTCCTTATTGTGGAATAACAGAATTCATTCTTTTCAGGGGCAACAGTGAGACTGAAATAGTGTGCTGAAGATGGTACACCTGTGTAACCAGTTGCTCTCTGTAATCCATTCTTTCTTTAGAAATGATGGGAAGTCAATGTTTCTCTAGAGACTTTTATTGTCAGTCTGTCTATCTGCTAGAACCTCTTCAATATCCATCTTAGATGGCTGAGAATTATCTTTACAGGGTGTCAAGATGAATGGTTTGTCAGACCTTCTGTCTGATGATTTTTACATCCCTTTCTAATCTCTCAATTGAATAGCGGGTTAGCAAAAAAGTAAAATATATGCAATATAATGTTCTAGACTGTCAAACTTGCTACAAAACCAAACTGAGTCATGATACCATATCCTTACAAGCAGTTGAGAAACTGCTTGCAATTATTGATGCCACCCATGTGCCATTAATTGTAATGTCATAAGTATCCAAAATAGTGTATACATTATACCATTGCAATCAGATTATTTGTCAAGAAGAATATATCTTCCCCAGGAGCTAACACTGTTTTTGGTGAGTAAAAAATATTATATTGCTGGTTTTCTTAGCATCAGGGACAAAAATTGAATTGTCCACTGCTAATTCTATTTATTTAAACTACAAATCCTTGTCTTACCTTTCTAACTAGTTTAACTTGCTATTATGCCATGTAGTGGGTTAGTGGGCAGGGTGATCCACACTTCAACATTTCTTTGAGCTTTTCTAGATTTCTTCATTGGCCCATGCACTCATCTTGATGCTTCTTAGTTGTGCTTCAGATATAACACCATTATCTGAAAAACAAGTAAATGCATTATTTACCTTTCTAACATTTTGCCAGAAAATGCATTTATGAAATGCATTTGTATGGATTCTTAGGAAAACTGGAAGAACTCAGAAAGGAGACAAAGGAATAGAGAAGCCATATCAGCATTTATTTTGCTAGAAAAAAGTAGCAAATTTGAGGCCTTACATGCAATACCAGGAGATGCTTCACCATTTTGCCTCGGTTATAAAGAGAGCCCAGAACATCCAGCATGGAGCAAAGGCACCACTACGATGTTAATGTTTTCCCAGTGTGCTCATCCAGCTGGTGCTGGTCTAGAGGTAGTGGGTGTGATGTCTTGGAGGGGCTGCCTGGGCCCACATGAGCCCTGGGACCTTCCTGCTGGGGGCTGGCACAGGGTGAGGATGTGGCTGCAGGTACTGCTGGCCACGAGGACTGTACAGTTTTTGTACTTTGGAAGCAGCCATGCTCCTTCCCCTTTATTCCCTTGCTTGCTGCAAGGGCAGCAGGAAGAGCAGCTCCCCCCATCTCATCACTGTAAACATGCCTTTCTTCTCCTACTGTCTCCACTGACAGAAGGAGCCTGTTCCTAGACCCTTGTCCACAGGAGAGTGACATCCAGTTTCTGAAATGCTGCTGAAAAACTGGAGCCAGCCGTGACCATGTTGATCTACTTAGTTTTACTGGATGAAAGCAGTAATTCTAATAGCACTGATGCAGTGCAGAGCAAGACTTTCAGCTGTTGCAATCATCACAGCTCTGCCAACTTTGAAGGAAATAATCTAATGCCAGCTCAGAACCTGGCCTTCTTCTAAAGAAATCAAGTAATACTGAATTATCAACATCCCTCTTGAACAGTATTGTACGCACACAGTTACCTTTTCTTGCAAGAATAGCTTGAGTTGCTTTGCCCAAATTTTAATCAAATTCTAACCGAAAATATATTTGATCATTTTCTTTGCAATCAGTTGTATAAAGGAACATAATTGTCTTTCCACTGTTTTATTCCCGTGGCCTGGATTATGCTATTCAGAATTCTGAGTAGCTGCCGAGCAAATTCAAATTCTTTCACACACTGATTGCAAAGCTAATCAGCCAGGTGAAATGGGACTGGAATACTTTTATTTGCTCTGATTTCCAGGAATTTAAATAGTGAGTGCAGCTTTAGGTCTTGAGCTGAACTATTCTCAGGACGCCTGCTTACATTCACCTGAGAGCCAGTGGGCATCTGGCTGCAAGGCTTCATGGACTTGCTGCTAAAAATTGGAAACAAAGCAGAGGGAAAAAAAAACAAGGCAGACCTACAGGATCTCTCCTAAATTAGAGCTTTCACCATGGGAGCCTGAGCAGCTCAGGGGAATTGGTAATGGGAAATTAGAGCCATGCACCTCAAGGCTGCCAATCTGTATCTGATCCAGGCTAGTATTGGCTGGAAGCCTTTAGCATCCAACAGTTCTTTAGCTCTTTTCTTGTCTTTGTGAAGCTGTTAGCAACCTCACACCAATTCCTGTTGGAAATATATCCATAGCCCAAGGCTACCTTCACAGCTGGCCTAAAGTTGCACCCTCCCTCACATTTGTAGCAGAGAGGGGAGGTGAGAACAAGGTGAAGACACAGCTCCTCCCTGCCCTTTGAAGGGTGCCCATGGTCAGGGAGCAGGTGTGTAGGCAAAGAGCCATGGACAAGACATTACTGCTGCTCAAGGTACACTCAGGAAAGGAATTTGGGTCAAAGAGACCCTGGGCTAGAGGGGTACATGGGGAGGCATAGCAAAGGGTTGATCAGGAATCATTCACTGGATGGGTCAGGAAAGGAATAAAAGGGGCAAGGAGGCCATCAGCATACAGTGCATGCCAATGTCAGTCATCCTCTCTCTCTATGCAGCATTTCTCATGTGAGAACTGAATGTTCTGGCACATAACTGACAAATTTCTGTGAAAGCAGTGGCAAGACAGGGGATGTGCATTTTGTATACCTTTAAAAACCCTCACATCCACCTGAAAAGTGTACACCCAGCTTGTGCCCAGAGTTTCTTGGGATGTACATCCCTAAAAATGTACACTGCTCTTTCCCAGCTCTCCAAATAAATGAAGGAAGAAAAAAAGCAATGTCAGAAATTAACAGCAGCTCCAAGGTCATCACAACACAGACTGTGTTCTCAGGCTAAAAGCTCCAAAAAGGCCGAGCTGCAAAAGGGAGATTGCACACAGCAGCATGAGGAAAAATAAGTGGTTGCAGTAGAGCCAAATTTCCCAGAACAAACTGATACATTCAATTAAACCCTCCCTTGCTACCTGGGGACCAGCTTTACCTGCACCTTGGGGCTGGCCATCCACACGCAGGCAGGTAATCAGGTAATATGAGCAACTTGATACCTACCTGAAGAAAAAAAAAAAGTATGGGCTGGGTGTGCAGTACCTAAACTAATTACTTCAAAATGATTGCCTGGATTTGGGCCAAGCATTATCTCACTTGTCCTCAGCACTACTGCAATGGCATGAGGAGAACAGAAAATGCAGTAACCTGAGAGGGAGATAAGAATGAGAGAGAGGGAGAGTTGAGAATGGTCTTTAGCTGTGAAGGAGCTGCTCTGTCTCTGTACCACTCTTTTGTTCAACCTCAACAGCAGTGAAGCAGCCTTTGTGTCTTGTCTCCTCTTTTTAAAAGTGAATTGGCAGCCAGGAGCATTATCCACACATGCATAGTCTAAACACTGTGAATTTACCTTTTTTTTTACCTTGATCTCCATACAGCTAGACTCATCCTACTGAAGAATAAAATATCACATTTTGAGGGTAGCTTTTATGTAGAAAACCACAAATCCCTGATTATAAAATCCTGTCATCTTAATTTTCTAAGTAGGTAATTGGTTATACAGTGAATATAATTTTAAATCATGCTGAGTAAAACGGCAAAGTTCTGATCCAATCTAATCCAGGATTATTTGGCTTACTGAAAAGCATTCCCTTGCCTTTGGTGGGTTTAAAGCAGAGAATGTTTGTTTTATTGTCATTAGAGATAGTCAGTAATACAGTTTCTGATCTAGTAAACTAATATCCAGGACCTGCTTAGGAATTTGGTATAAAAAATTAGGGTGAAAGTCAAACTAGGAGAGCAGAGAAAAATACAGCAGCACAAAATGCTTTGTCTTTCAAATCTCTCACCTGGAGAAAATAATATTTTTCTTGTCAGAATTGGGAAATCCTACACTGTGTTTCCTGCAATATGCCTGAAAAGTGTGGGCTTGGGAACTGCTACAGATGTATTTATGGGGAAGGAAGGTGTCAGCTTGCTAAGGGCTGTGCTTCAGGCTGTTCAACTGATGCAGAAGTTACTGTGTGAAACCCACGACAGACATCAAGTAGGAGGTGAAACACTATTGAAATGCTGTCACTTTTCCTTCTGATTGCTGTTCTCTTTACAGGGTCATTTACTGCATGTATGAACATTTAATAAATGAGTGGCTTCATATGAAAGAAACATCAGAGAAGAATAGGCAAAAAAGTGAAATCAGTAAGTTTACTAGCCTTTACAAGGAAGGACAAGTCAGACTCACTAGTGGATCTAACAATCCATCCCTAATTCACTTAGTCAATGCTTAGAAAACCAGTAAATGCTCACTTTCAGTGCTCGCTCCACAGGGACTTACTCATTCAGTACAATGTAGATTTGTTTAAACTTGCTGATGAGTACAGACCTGGGGCATGTGCTTCTTGCTGCATCAGGACCTGCAAGCCACATGTGGCCATCTCTGTGTAGCTGCCCGGCCTTCTGCTTCGTGTTGGCTGTGAGCTGGGCACATCAGTGTTCACTGTGGTTTCCTGCCCAGGGAAGACAGGGGAAGTTAAGCTTTGACCAGAAAAACACCAGAAGAGCTAAGGGTTAGAGGACAGGGCAGTTTCTATCTTTGAAATTCAGTTCGGCACTCTCTAGGAGCTATAGCTGCCATTTGTGCTAACATAGAAGTTCATGTAGTTCCTTGATCAATTTCATTGCTCCTTTTCCTTTTCTTTTTCCTTTTCCTTTTCCTTTTCCTTTTCCTTTTCCTTTTCCTTTTCCTTTTCCTTTTCCTTTTCCTTTTCTTTTCCCTTTTCTCCTTTTCTCCCTTTTTTTTCTCTTTTTCTTCTTTTCTCATTTTCTCCTTTATTCCTTTTTCTTTTTTCCTTTTTCCTTTTTCCTTTTTCCTTTT